>PVIU01002801.1:0-161226 GCA_004026605.1 Ondatra zibethicus
AGAACCCATCAACAATGACACCAGGACCTATCTCTTCTGCATGTATTATCTTTTTGAGAACCGAGTCTTTTTGAATGCACTCCTTCCTAGGCCAGGAGGGATGGGGGTGGGCCTTGGACTTCCAACAGGGCAGGGCACCATGCCCTCTTTCAAGGAAGAAGGGGGAGGGAGGAGGGGTGAGGGGGTAGTGGGAGGGGACTGGGAGAAGGGGAAGAAAGGAAAAAAAATTATTTCTTTAATTATGTTCTTGAATGGAAAAAATAAAACAAAACAATGTATGGAAAAAAAAAGAAGCCTGTGGAAAAGAGGGTCTCTTGCTCAAAGAACAAAATTTTCTCTTATTTCCCAGGTGATCACTCATTTTACAATGTGCATTTTTAGTAATAACACAAAATAAGAAATGTATACCTACCTTTAATTCACTAAATATTTAGTATGCAGCACATTTATCAAGGATATGATTTGATTGAGCATTAGTGCAAAATGATTAAAAACTCTGAGCATTTTTAAATGAAACTTGACCTATGTCATCCACACAGATTGATCAAATTATTGAATTCATACACCCAATATACTGAGACCACAATAAATTCAAACATATGAGTAAAAATAACTTATAATGTGTCAACAAGGGTATCACTTTGCAAAAATCCTAACTGATAAAATAACAGCACAGTTTTAAGAAACTGAATCTTTAGTATAACGTCGTGGCTCCATTGATTTTATACCATAAGTGTAATTCTTGAAAAATAATGTGATTATATTCAAGACAAATTCATAATTTAAAACCAAAATCAATTTCAGCACAATCAAAACAAAAAATGGAGTCATTCACTAGATAATTAATTCACGGGACCAAAAAATAAAAATAAAACAATAAAATAAAATCATAGCAAATGTTGGTTTGGGTTAAATCTGAGGCAGCATACTTAAAAACAAAGAAAAAAATCCAAACAGTCATCACAGTCAACATGATGTTTGTAGAAGAATTGTAAATAATCTGTCTAAAATTATGTCAAGTTTATTGTAAATAAGAGAACAATTTAAAACTTCAGGTTATTTCTGTAGAAGAGGCAGAGAAGTAGAGGGGATTCAGGAGGACCCATGCAGCTTCATTAGTATTGCTAGGGTCCTAGTCCGATAAGCTGGAAGATGGAGCCAAGGGTACATATTTTTATGAAGTTCTATGTCTATTTTGTTCCTTTCTGTACTCACCAAACATTTCACAGGTCTGAATAATTTAAACTGAATACCTATGTCCATATCATCAACCATGAGGCTACAGGGTTGGGAGCAAGTCTCAACTCTATTGATCAGTGCTGCCTGGACAGAGCCTGACTCCTGCTCATCCCTCCTTCGCCAGCATCTCCTTCCTCCCTCACCACCACTTGGATCAACCCACGCTGTCCCCACCCATTCTTCTCCATGTCAATGGCTCCTGCCTGATCACCCATCTAGTTACCTCCCCTTCCTCCAGCTTCTTTTGGCCATGCACATCCAACAGAAATCGCCTCTACTCTCTGCAGATCTGTCTCTACAGCATGTCTAGGAAAGCTGGGCTACAATGACTAGACTAATCTTGGAAACAGGACTAGCCTCTATTTTCTTTTTCCAGTGGTAGCCTATTTGACAATGTGGCAAATGCGTGTCTATCAACAGGATGAAGATATCTATGTCCTTTGCCATTTGTGATTACCTTATCATTACTGTCACTTACAAACACACAGGACAGCCAATACCAGAGACTTTGGAGAAAACAACAACAAAATCACACTGAGCAGTCTTCTGTTCCAGCTCCATCTCTTCTGTTGTGATGAAATATTCCGATGGAACACAGCATGAGAAGAAGGGGCTTATCTTACACGTCAGGTCACAGCCTTCCCTGAGGACACTCAGGACAATAGTGTCTTATTCTTCTCTAAATCATCTGCTTGGAGAATGGCATCTTATCCGTTTTCTAGGCATATCTTTCTCCAGACCCCAGTTCCTAAAGGAGGAACCTGAAGGAGGAAACCACAGCGCAGCACTGTTTGTTGGCTCATGCTTGGCTAGTTTTCTTATATAGGACCACCTGGATATGGAATGGCACCACCCACAATGGGCTGAACCCTCTTAACTCAATTAGCAATCAAGACAGAGCCTCACAGACAGACCCACAGAGCAACCTGATAAAGACTGAGTCGAGTCTTTTCCAGTTACTCTAGTCTTTGTCAAGTTGACTGCTCTCTATGACAACTTCTAATAATTTTTACATTTCAGCATCAGCTCACCACTCGAAGACTGCATCTGGAAAATCAGAATGCTGCAGGGCTCTGAAACCTTCCAGTGATGTCTGTGAATTACCACTGGTCTGTCATAGAGCTGAAGGCACAAAGGGGGTGACTTTCATGTCACCTTTTCTTTTCCTGATACACCAGCAACACCAGGACACCTGCATATTCAAGGGCTTTGTGTAGCATAGTGCTATAATCTGAATGAATATTGCCTTAAATAACTTTATGGTCATGAAAGTATTTCCTTGATAAAAAAAAAAAACGACCATAAGACTGAGGTAATTAAACCTCCTGATTTTAAAGAAAAGAAGCAGTTCTTTCCCAATAGCTGAGGTTTAAGGATGGGTATTTCTCCTAACATGTAACCCTTAGTTGTTATATAAACCCTTTGAGTGTTTTATGCCCCACTTTAAACATGTTTGGGTTGTTTGCATACGATCTAGATGCAACTCAACTGTTTTTGTAGATGTTGGTCCTTTCCCAATAAATAAACAATTACTAGCTAAGAACAATGTCTCTCCTCAAATATTACCAGGACTTACTTCTCTTTCTGCCATTTTTGCCCCAAATCCTCAATATCACACAATGACTAGAACTATTAGGAATCTTTTGTTACTGAATTTCAACTAAATAAAAATGGAGGAACAACTTCTCTGTGATTTCCTCGACTCCTGACTTTCTAAATCTGCCTTCTGAAGATCAAGTTCTCTCTCACTACAAACATTTCCTTCAGACTTAGGGGTGAGCTAATATTTCACATATGACCTACTTCCTTCTAGCGCTCATAATTATTTGTTAATAAACTTAATTTCTTAGTTCATTAAATTAATTAATCCATTAATTAAATCTCTTCATCCATGAGACATTAAAGCCTCACTAAGTACCCGTGATGTGCAGAGACCAGGGCTGGCACTGGGCAGTCACAAGAGGACATAAAGCAATGGCTCTCAAGGCTTCCACACAAAACAATGCATATTTTTGTTTCTACAACCTCCAAGTACTCCTTCTTTCTTTCCTCTTCATCCTTCAGCATTTTCCTACAGACTCTTGACCCGGTTTTCTCTTCCACATGTGATTTTCATCCCTGAGGCTCTTTCCACCACGGATCCGAGGGCAGCTATAACGCTACTTCTTCATCTTCTACAGTTCACCTTACCCCGCCTGTTCCCTTTCTTTCACCATAGTTCTGTCCAATCCTTGCCCTTGCTCTACAAAGCACAAAAATGCACTTAAAAGATAGTGTCTTAGAAATAAAGAAAGAAAAAGAGGGAGGGAGGAAGGGACGTGGAGGAAGGAAGGATACACAATGATGTCTTACTTTCTCTAAATCATCTGCTTGAAATATTAACATCACATCAATTTTCTCTACTAGGAAAAACTTTCTCCAGACACCAGGGAAGCCATGGCTTTCGTTTCTGTGGAGGAGCCTGACTCAAGCATCTTGATTTTTATCCATTAATGAAGCTCTTTCAGTCCTTGCTTCTTAGGAATAGTGGACGTATCCATGAGTGCTTGCTAGATGCCAAATTTCTTCTGAGTGCTTGCTGTGTGGTGCTAAATCTCACCTGCAGTGGCCTCTTTGGGCATAGACCCCACTATACAGATGAGGAAACTGAGGCACCATGTGGCCATGTGACTTGCTAAAGCTGAGCTGCAAATTGGACTCAAGTGTCCTAGTGCCCATGTGTCCGCCTTCCTTTACCCATCATACTACGCGGCCTACCATCTCAAAGGAAAGATATTATGTTGCCCTTCGATTATGGCATAAAAGTCTTTCAGTGCCGGCATCTATCCTGATTGTATTAAAGGGGGAAATGGCTTTAGTAAACAGTCCAGTTCCAGCCAGCCCTTCCCTATGAAATCCATGCACATTTCAGTGCATTAGGACTTAGCTGCTCTCCTCAGGCCTGGAAAGAGAAACCAAAGAGAAAAGGCTTCAGATGTTGCCACTTGGCATTTGCCTTCTTGGTTCTCAGTCATCAATATCTAAGAGATGACTGACAGATCTCCTACCTCTAGTAAGACCGACAATTTATCATATCACCAGCTCTCCTTTCCTTAGGTACCCATCAGTTGCCTAACACGGTATGGAAGCCCTCCCCTCTCTCACACTGTCTTCTGGAAGAGACTTGTTCACTGGGCTCCCCCTCCCCACCTCTCTCGTTACTGTTCCTTCATTCCTACTCTCTCCTTTTTCAAATGCCTGTTGATCGCCATGCCTGGGCAAGGTGCCTGTACAACACCGAGCAGGCAAGAGGAAAGTGCAAATCAATATTCATTTTCACCATCCAGCTAACACTCAGTCACATAATGTAAAAAGCTTATGGCCCTCAGGACTGTGTTCGCATGGAAGCCCCATAGCCCCATGTCAACAGCAGGTCCTGGTTAACCACTTGGCTTCTACTCAATCCCTAGCCCCTCTCATTGCTTCCATACATACCTGAGATGAATCTAGGGCATCTCAAGCAATTGCTAAGGACTCCATCAATAAGTCCTTCCAGTATGCTAAGAGACCTTAAATTCATATTCTAAATAAAACAAGAAGCGCATCCTGCCCCTCTGTTTAAGGACAGGGCAGCCAGGACTTCTTAGGGCTGTCTTTGTTTTCTTTTTAACAGGGGCTCCTTAAAAATAAAAATGCACCTTGAGTGTTAATAGAAACGTTGTCTTGTTTCCTTTAGCGTCTCTGTGACTAAAAACACGGACTTCAGTCTAATAATTTTCACACTCAAGAACTCCACAATAAAAGCCATTGTGCTCTTTTATGAAGTTCTTCAAAAGCCCTTGAATGATAAATGGCTCCTTAAGTTATTTTAGTCAATGTCTTCCCCCTTAGCTTTGCTGTCTCCTGCAAGCCTTTAGCCATCTTCAGCTGAAGAACTACAGCTATTACAGGCATGGGGAACTATCAAACACCCGTATCCTATGTCAGACTGAGAATCACAAGGCCCACAAACCCCTTACGTCATGTGCTCAACATTACTGTACCATTCTTAGAAATAAACCTCTAAACCCATTTTCAAAAAACAACAACAACAATAAATGTCAGTGAAAAACAAACACATTTGGATTGAGAATTAGAAATATCACTGATTTCCGCAGTGACGTTTCAACTCTGGCACCAATAGTCTTAACAGTGTGATTCAAACTCAACTCACTAAGTTCGTCTTATGGATCCCACTTCTAGGGAAACGTGGATAACATGTCGTTCAAGTTTCCCACGTTTGCTGAAGAAATACTGAAACTTCTCATTTTGCACCCCACAGTGCGACTTAGAAACACCATCATGAATTCACACTGCAGCTCTAGGTGTGAGGCAAACAAGGTGGAAACGCGCGCTTCCCTGTGTGGTCCTGAAGCATAAAAGCATTCCTTCACAGCCTGCTGCTGTTGCCATGGGGCCATTCATACAAACAGAAAATAATTGGAGCGGCAAGCAAACTACCACCCTGCCTAGGTGGGAAAAGCAAATCCACTGTGCTGTAGCTCTTGGTTATTACTACTAGTACATCAGTATATCTGCTCCGTTCGTGAAAAGGAAAATCTAACTCCTAAGAGTAAAACACACTGTTTTGTGGTACCCAGGGAGTGTTTGTGAGCTGTTCCAAAGAACTCCTTACCCTCTGCCAATCAACCCAGAGATGACTGACAGATCCTCCACCTCCAATAAGACTAACACAGTTTCCACATTAACTATAATCAAACCCTTGGGGTCTATTTCTGTTACTCCCTCGTTTTCTTGAGTATACTAGCTCCTCTACCTCTGAGTTCAAGCTCCAGGAATTTTCCAGTCTCAACACTTTCCTCCCTCACATGCTACTTCATATGGGCCCTTATGTTATATTCCTAGTTCCAGAATATCTAACATAATTCTCCCAGAGGAAGACACTGCTTTGCTCTTTTACAGGGAGGAATCACAGGGGGAGGTGGCTATGGACTCTGATGTTCCCAGATTAGCAGTTTGTGTTGCAGAATGGGCATCCTCTCTAAGTAAAGCCCTGTCCCGGATGCTCGAACTACACAGGGAGCGAGGGGCACACGGTGCCTTCGAGGAACAGTGGAGTGAGGGATCATACTTACAGCCAAATTCATAAGCATGCTGTCATGGCTGTTTAGGGGGTGTGCAGAAAGGCTAGACCCCCCCCCAAGCAGGGCAACTAGTTTTGTGTGATTACTAATAGACAATCTCTACCCAAAGACAGAGGAGCACACACAAGTTTAACAGGTGAAAAGTAAAATGACAGAAGAGAAAATATAGTCCAGGGCAAATGCTGGGATAAATGATGTACCGGGGGCATGGTCAGCCACTTGGTATGATGTCAGGTTGGGGCACATATGACAAATGGCAAGGAGAAATGGACAAAAATAGCTGAGGATTATGAGTAGTGTCTGACAGAATTTAGCTATAATAATAATAATAATAATAATAATAATAAATTGGCAGTAATTACTACTTCCAGGATAAGGATACATGAAGACAGGGAAACCCATTAAGCAAACAGGTATAGGTGAAGATTTGAAATTCAGAAGAATGGAAGGGAGGCTGAGGTTCAGTTACTAGCAAGTCCTGAGGTCCTGGCTCACCCTTCCACAGTGATCTCATGCGTAGTTTTACCTCCAATTTCAAGACACACGGGCAGTACTTAAAGTCATTGTGTGCATTATCAGCTGGGGAGCCTGTTAAAATGAAGATTCTTTGTTCCAGGCCTTGAAAGAGAGGAACTGAAACTTCACAAGTTTTAACAAGCTGTCAAGTGCGGTCCCTACTACTGATTGGATTCATATTTGGAGTAGCCATGCCACATGGGTCATTAAGACTTCTGACTCCTTCCTCCAAAATAATATGGCTTCATTGTGAACACTAACCACTTGGGACCTCGCTGCCAGTTTGACAGGTGGGGAGGATGCATGTGTGCTTGTCCTACACTGATGTTTAAGAATTTGCAGTGGCGACCAAGAATATACAGTTATTTCTCCTATGAGGTGGGGCTCCTCCACAGCTGAGAGCATTCAACTTGTAAAACAGTAACAACTGACAATCAAAATCTCTAATTCCTTCTGCTAATCACATCAATGCTCCTTGCCACAACTATATGGCCATTTGGTAGAGAAATAAAAATATTCCAAAGATACGGATTCTAACAAAGACTATATTTGGTGTCTGCTACTGTAACAATACCATTTCCCTGCTAAATGACTTGGTCACGGCAAAGAAGACGTGGTATCACACCGACGGAAGGCCTTCGTTGAGGGTATCATATCAAGTTTTCTATGTTGACCCTCTGACTAGAGAACTATCTATACAGGTGATGTCTGTGAGCATTCTCGGAAGCAGTCAACATCCCTAGCCACGAAAGAGATGTCGGAGGAGGCTGTGAGCAGAACAATGTATCTTGATTCTGCATTCTTCTCTTTCCCTGCAAGGCAGCAACTTTACTTGGATTGCAAGTTTCCCTTTCATCATTTTCCTGATACACCATGACACAGACGGTGTGAGGTAATTTTAGGCACTCCGCCTAAAAGCGTCGGTTCCCCTTTTCACTGACCAATCCATGCTGCTTCACACAAAGAAGGCATATTGGTGATTTATCTGCTCTAGTACAAATCAAGACTAAACAAAAGCAATTCATTCCAAATCAGGACCCAGCCCTGAGCTGGAGAAACTTAGCTGTCCCTTGATTGTTGCGAAAGCAATCACCATTTTTCTATCTTGTTTTCTTTCCTCTTCCACTAAAAATAGAAGGGGAAAAATATCAAAAGAGCGTGGAAGGGAGAAGTTGTAGGGAGCCTGCATTTCAGCTTGACTCTTTGATATAAATCCTTTAAAAGAAAGAAGGGGGTGCTAAAAATTATAACACCTCACAGAGGGAAATAACGAATTAGCCATTTAACTTGTGAAATGTTGTCCTATCCTCCCTCCAAAAAAAATTTGCTACATTTTATATGATTTATTTTTCAATTGAATAATTTAAAGAACATTAAAAGATGCCACCACTTGCCTGAAATTTGTGAAGTTTTCCTTGCACAGAGCAATAACTTTACTAAGATGTTTCAGGACATAAAAAGCAAAATCAATGCTAGAAAAAAAATGTTCTTTTTGTTCTAGGGTGTATGTTTGGAAAATATTGCCATGTAGCATTTATAGTAACAGCTGTACGGTTAAACTTTAGGCACAAACTGAACTGCAAAGGATCTGCTGCATAAATAAAATCCCCATGGCAACTAAATGTGCTACTAGATAACAGAGAAAAAAGGATTTATGTGTTTGCTGAGCAGTCTTGCCCTAAAGGAATTCTCCAGGCAAACGCAGGCCACCTGCCACATGTTATATTAAGCTCAGCCTTCTGGACTTATTTTCAAACCCACAGCAAAAAGGTCCAACTAC
The DNA here is from genome assembly GCA_004026605.1 of Ondatra zibethicus. Lineage (NCBI taxonomy): Eukaryota > Metazoa > Chordata > Mammalia > Rodentia > Cricetidae > Ondatra > Ondatra zibethicus. The sequence goes on from PVIU01002801.1 coordinate 8,659, forward strand.
TTTTATTTGGAACTTCCATTGTTCTTTATTCCCAGCCCCTCCGAAAATAAACAATTCATTTTTCAACTTGCCTGCTATGTTTTGCCCCGGATGCAAAAGATAATTAATGAATTTGTTTGTGCTCCTAAGCGTTTTGTTGATCTTAGTGAAATAACAAGCATATGTATAACCAAAGTTGTTTTTTTTTTTAATTTTCAGAAGCAACTCACTCTGCAATGTAAGGTAGACTCTGCATAAGCAGCATGGTGTTATGGGGTATTTTGAAGATGAGAAAAACAACAACACAGCAGGGAGATTAACATCATCTGTAAATGTAACACATGAAGGATTTATAGTCACCTTCTTCCTAGAGGAAATGGGTGCTATGAATATTCTAGGGTTTGGTTAGAGATGATGTTATAGTCAAGCAACTTTAAATCACTGCTTGAAAGTCTTCCTTTTTTCTTTCAAGTATACCTCTCCACCTTCAACACTTCACACATCTAGACATTCTTGGCAATGCCATATATTTATGCTAATGGTATTATGATATTGTTTAACGTTAAGGCATTTTGAATGGGATGCATATTTGGCATTAGAGGGAACAGAAGACAAAAGAGTATTCTATGGCAGTCACTCAATCTAATTCTTTATGAGATAAAGGGTGAGTGGGCCAGAAATATGTTCAAGATGTGAGGTCCACCTTGGTACTGATACCCGTGTCAGCCTCACTGAGATGGCCACAGAGTTCCCACTTGGGAACAGCCTTAACTACTGCCTGTCCCCCAATCCACCTAAACTTTACCAGTGTCAGAAGAATTTGTTGGGGGCTATTTCTGCCTCGGTTGATATGAAAATGAAGGAAAAAAATGAAGCACTGACACAAAAATATCAAGGCAGATCTGACACAGATCAATCTGTGGTCTCCTTTCACTGCAGGTGACATGTTTGAGTATGGCAGGATTTATTTTCAGGTCCTTAATAAAACCAATGGACATATTAATTATAACCCTATGAAGTAAAAGACACAAATTTCCATCAGATGAGGTTACAATTTCAATAGAGTTTACTCATTCTCGGATATTTATGGCCTTTGACAGCTGGATTTCCACATTAATATCTGAGGAATGAACAAATCTTCAGCAAGGTTTTTGGTGTTTTTTTTCTGCAAAACACAAACATGGCTACTTCGTCATACACTGAAATCATAAAAGAGTTTCATAGAGAAAACACATTTAACTTTGAATTCTTTGGCTCACACAGCACAGTCCCAGTCTCCATGGCTAACACAAGCCAAGCTGGAATTTCTCTGCCCTGGGAGTAGGTATTTTTCAGATACAGTAGGCGATGGCTTCCATTGAGGCCAAGGACTTGGGTATTTTGGGTAATGCACAGACACATCCGTCACAGATTTTGACTGTGACCCTCTTCACCTGGCCAAGCCAGCCTCTTTAGGTACAAGACAGAAGTAATACCTGTATGAAGAGGAATGCATCTCATTACAGACAAATGTGGTTATATACATAGATTTATATTACAAGGCAGTGATTCTAAAAATCAGCATTTATTAATACTTTGGATCTCAGCAACATTCTAATCGTCACCTTTTCTTCCCGGGAGCCTCGTTGGGCTGCAGATTCTAGTTTCCCTTGCGAGAGAAGGTGGCTAAACCTCTGTCTTGTGGCCCACAGAACATGGACAGAGAAGGCTGTGTGCCGCCTCTAGGGCTAGCCAGCTCTAAGCGCCCTCCGGAATTCATCCTTCCTCTCTTCTAGCTGACTGCCTGGGAAACAATGCTCGGGTGATTCTGAAAGTCTGGCTCAATGTCTTTGTGTCCACAAATGACTGGGAGAAGCAGGAACTTCCTGTCTAGCAGCAACAGGCATGTGGGAAACTGCTGAAAAGAGAAAGTAGTACATCATGCTATCCACAGTTTTGAGCTTTTACAGCCAGCAATCACTGCCTAGCTGCTGGACGGCCGAGCTCAGTCATTTACTTAAAAGGAAGAAATTCAGAAATGCCCCTTACATACGATACGCTCATGTGTATATACATACACAGATTTGAGAAGTTACTTAAATGTGATTCCAGTTTGCACCACAACACATGTCATCTTAAAGTTCTTGGGAAATTAGAATGCATACATGATTCCTAACAGGGATAAGATCCTGTTACAAAATGAACCAAGGGTGGCTTTGTGAAGCACAGAATGTGTGTGTGTGTGTGTGTGTGTGTGTGTGTGTGTGTGTGTGCACATGCACACGTGCACATTGTTTAACTTCTAAATTAGTAGGTAACTTATAAGGAAAGTCTGGCAAAATGCTGATGCTTGTCAGCTAGGAAAACTGCTTCTACTAAGCCAAGCAGTGTTTTCTATAACTTCCTCCAAATTTCCATGAAAAGGACCAAACTAGCTCACAACCGGTTGTAAAGCTGACTTCCTGCCCATGGGAATGGCTACTTAAGGTCTCCAATTAGGAGCTACAAAGACTCTAATGGACTATTGTGCCAGGCACAGCCCGGCTCTAAACAAGTGACAGACATCAACCGAGAGCAGGAAAGGTTTTAGGGACACAGTGTCAGGTCTCAGTCTGCGGCCCCATCATCCACTGCTGTGGGCTAGTAGGCTGGCAGGATAGAACGGGGGGGGGGGCAGCATTTAGAGGAACAACCCTGTTCACCCTGCTGTGGCCCGAAGCAAGAGAGATCCAGGAGAAAGGGCTATACACAGCATAGACCTTCAAAGGCACAGTGACAATTCCTTCAGTCAGATCTACCCTCCTGAAAGCCCATGATCTGTGAATTTATCAATGGCACAACTAATGGGCTCAAGACCTCCATAACCCAGCCACCTCTCAGTTGTGACACCAGCTGACAATTGAGGCTTCAACACATATGTCCTAAGGGGACATTCTGATTCAAAGCAGAACAGGTAGGGAAGCATTTGAATTAGATCTTGGAGTCAAGTAAAACACAAGGTCAGTTTTACAGAAAGGACCTAATCACGTCTATGAAACAGACTTCAACTCACAAACCAAGGAGCTGGAGAGATGTTTCCCACACAGTGATTTAGGCCAAATCATCAGATATATTTAGATCAACTGCATAACATGTGTCTTAATGAAGGCCATTAAGTATGGAGCACAGTCATGCTGTCGTTTATATGCATATAATATGACAAAGACAGATTGAAGACCATCTTGCAGGAGAAAAATGCCAAAACAAACCCTAAGCTATTATTTTTATGCTCAGCTAGCACAAGTGAGTAGACTTTCAATGGCATGCATTTCTACTGTGGTTTCTTTACCAGGTTAATGCCTCACCCTCTATAGGACACATTCAGTTCTGCCTACGCCCATTGCTTTGCTCCACAGAAGAGCTGTGGTCTCCCTTGACCTGAGGCTCAGAGAGCTGGCTTAGAACAATGGCATTATGGTCTCACCTGCTCAGTGCTTACACCAACCTATTTCACATGCACTAAGCAAGAGCTAAGAAAGTCCTACACATGACCTTCCTCCACCTACAAATATCTGGTTGGGTAGGGTAGCCTATATTTGCTTTATCTACCTCTGGGCTAGTCCTTCTCCCTACACCTAGACAACCAAGCTTCTGCTGCTTTCACTGGGTCTTTTCAAGGTCTAGACCACCTCCAGGTGCCAAAGCCAACAGCCTTGTTTCAAGCCACAGCCTTCACACCTTTCTAGACTCCCTTCCCAGCTTTAACCTTTTCCTTCATGCTCCTACCAGTAAGGAGACTGACTCACAGAAATCAGTGGCACCACTGGAATGCTGGTTTAGAATGCTCAGTGTAGCATGTCTTCCTTGGAACAGAACCCTGGTTGGTTTCCAGGGGTCATGATCTCCTGCTCAGGCATCTTCTAATGCCAACCTCTCACCACACAATTTCTTCAGGCTGTTTCTCACTTATTACATGTCTTTGCTTCTTCTAATTGCAGTACTGTTATTAAACCTAAAACACCTATACTCTTCAGTAGCACACACTCAATGGATGAGACCTCTTTTGTATGAGAAGTTACTTAATTTCTTGATTTGCAATCTTGCTTGGTTTTCTCTTAGAGCATTATGTGTCCATCTTGATTTTTTTTCTGTGAGTAGATCTTCATAATGAAGACCATATGGAGAAAGACACAAAATAGGCCTGCTTCATACCCTTCCTGCTTCTGCCCGAGGAAATAAGTCTCAGACAGAGAAGGGGGCTCTCATCTTCTGATTGCATTTGTGTGATTGCATTTCTCTGTCATAGCTGATGATTCTTGTGGGAAGCACTCTTCCTATAGCTGGTGACATTCTTCGTAGTCCCAGGTCTTGCAGGAGGGAGGGAGCCTGCTGTGTATCAGGGTCTTGCAGGCTCAGCAGCACAACACTGCACCACATGTATTTGGGCTCAACCTGTCCTTTAGAATATGAATCTCACTGAGCCACAGCAGAAATGTTCTGCATAGCATTAAAAAGCTAGGACATATACAGACCTCCAGAAATGTGCTTTTAGAACTGTCAGAAGTAAATTTAAACTAACCCTGTTCTTTTGTTTTCAAAGACCTGTGCATTAATAATGGAATATTAGTATAATAAAGAAAAATAGCTCATGGGGATATAAATTATAAAGTGAGTTGGTTTGCAGTGCGAATTATGATACCACATTTAATCCAAAATGACAATGGAACAATTTAAAAAAAATAATTTCAAGTTATTTCTTTATGAGAGCCTGGATTCTCATAAAGCATTGGTGTCTGTCATTATGTCTTCTTATCTTTCTTAAAACCTCCCTTCTATATTGTTTTATGGTCCTGTCATTTAGACATTGCTGCTGGGCCAGTTGCTTCATGTTCTGCCATAAGAAGTCCCAATGAGAGATGAAGAGGCTGACAGACGAGGGAGGGGCTATTCTCTGTAGGCTCCCTGCATGGGCAGTAAGCATCATCCATCAGTAGTACTTCCTTCTAATTAAAGACAGTGGTCAAGGTTGATGCACCACTTTTGTAGGCTCACAAAATCAACTCTGTCAACCACCTTTTCAATGACAAGCCACCCTGTGTCTTTCTACAGAAGCTTGCCTTTAAGCTTCACGAGGTCTCTCATCTCCTGTTTTCTTCATTGTGGTGGGTACTTTGCCCTTACTCCTACAACTGCTCTGTGCAGAATACTCCTAGAGTCTCGTTTCATCCTTTCAGTTCACTTGCTATGCCTCCTTAACAGTCCATTGAAACCCTTTATCCAAATGTGGTCTTTGTCTCTGACCTGGACCTTATATAGAAACATAGGTAGTAGTATTTAAACTTGCATTTCCCAAAATGTGTTCTAATGATTGTTTATATCTTAAAAGACACTACAAATCCAAAAGAGTTTGGTTGTCTCACAATGGTTAGAAAAATAGTATATCACATCCTCCCAAAGACTATTACAGAGTAATTTAATAATTACTAAAAAAAAAAGGAAGCTTTAAGAAGTTCTTCTACAACTAGATGCAGTGACAGCCACCTGTCATCCCAGCAATGGGGAGGCTCAAGGAGGATTGTGGGTTTAAGGCCTATGTAGGTTACAGAGGGAGAGGGATGCTGTGCAATAATGCTCTTGTACCCTGCAAAGATTTATCACTCATATTGGCTTAATAAAACATTGATTGGCCAGTAGCCAGGCAGGAAGTATAGTTGGGGCAACCAGACTAGGAGAATTCTGGGAAGAAGAAAGGCTCAGTCTGCGGTCACCAGCCAGACACAAAGGAAGCAAGACGACAATGCTGCACTGAGTAAGGTACCAAGCCACATGGCTAAACATAGATAAGAATTATGGGTTAATTTAAGTTGTAAGAGCTAGTTAATAATAAGCCTGAGCTAACATGTCAACCAGTTTATAATTAATTTAAGCCTCTGTGTGTTTTGTTGGGACTGAACAGCTGCAGACCCAGATGGCACATAAACTCCCATCTACAGAGTGAGAAGAAAGAAACAAAGTGAGGTAGAGGGAATGAAGGGTGATCGCCCATGAAAAGTATTTAACCCGCTATTTTCCAAACTTCGGCCTGAAAACTTTGCAATAATTCTTAACACTGTGGGACTCAAGTTCAGTAGTATACACTTTGAGAAATGTTGATCCTAATTACTCATTAAGTATTCAATTTGAAACACTTACAAATTATTGAAGTATAAAGCATCAGTCATACATAAAATATGTAGGATAACATTTAAGAGCACGATCTTCAAGTTTTCAAATGAATGATTTAAGCCTACCAATCGGGATGTATCCAACAGGTGCTACTTGTTAAATACACTGCCAATGAAATAGCTAGGAACTAGAAATCATGTGTTAAACCCAATTCCTCAACCTTGTATACAAAATTTTAATCCCTCCTGCAAAACGCTACTACTTGGAACTTTGCAACAAATGTGGAAACTGTGTTATAAATAACTGATGTGAGAGTTGCAGGCACATGTTCATGCATTTGTGGCTATTAAACATGAAATTCAAGCTACAGATAAGATGAAATATGTATGTGGCTGTCCACAGGAATGAAGCAGATGTACTTGTTTGCATTGGCAGTGCCACTGAATGAAAATCTGTGCTTGATATGACACACAGAATCAACCACATCCTTATTCTCTCACCATAGAAGCCCTAAACTTCTGAAACACACAAACATTCAAGTCAAGACATGCTATGGGAAACTCCATCACTTTCCATCTCAAACGTAGTCCCTTACCAAAGCAACGAACCCCACTGAAATTTCCTCTCAGTGTTTGGCAGTACATTCCACCCAAATACACCGCAAGTCTTCGTCTATGTAATGATTTCCAAATGCTGAAGAATATAATAAAATATTTAGATGAATATGCTAGGTGGCAGGGTTTTTTTTTCTCTTATGTTTGTGTGCCATCTGTGGGGATGGAGGCCATGAAAGTCAATGGATGGCTTAAAGGTACATGGAAGAGGAAAAGGAAATGATGAGGAAGGAGAGCAGATGAGTAAATATCATCAAAGTACTTCATATACATGTATGGAAACATCGAAATGAAACCTTCTATTTTATATCAACACATGTTAATACAGATTTATTATTTTTTTGAGATTATAATCTAATTGGATTGATTCCCCCTTGCCTTTCCTCCCTCCGAGCTCCTCAAGGGGGTCCTCCTTGCTCTTTTATCATTAACTGCTGTTATGCGTATGTATACACATATGTATTCCTAACTATAACCTGCTCAGTCTATATGATGTCACTGTTATGTATGCTTTCAGTGCTGACTGTTTGGTATTGGGTAACCAACTGGTGTGCTCTTCCCTGGGTGAAGACTATTTTTCCTACAGATTTCCTTCATTGCTTGCAGTTCTTTGTGTAAGGCTGAGGTCGCACGGGCCTTTCCTTGTGCACTGGCATGTCATTGTTGGCTACATTCAGCTCATATTTGGGTAGCCATGTTAGTTACACCCTATGGGTGCTGCTTTTGACATTACCAGGAGACACAGTCTTGCAACAAATTCCCTGATCCTCTGGCTCTAACACTTTTTCTGTCTCCTTTTCTGCAACATTCTGTGAGCCTTAGTTGTTTTGTGGATGAATCCATGGGGTCTGGGCTCGACAAGACTGCATTTTGATTGGTTGATTAATTTAAAGAATATGCTAAGCAATGGGCATCGAGGTGGGCTTAAGTCTTTGCTTCACCTCCATTGGGCAGAAGACAAAACTGAGGTTTATAGGTTAAAAAGCACCCCTCTGATTATACAACCTCCATTTGCAGAGTTGGAATTTGAAGTGATGCTCTACACTTACACTCAGTTTCAAAAGTGCCCCCCCCAACTTTTGTTGGATTCACAATAATCTTTGCAACAGCAAATGAATGCAGTAATAGAGACGTCCCATTGTATTTCAAAAGTGGGTCAGGCAATGTGCTTCTTTATTATTATGAGGAATAGTTTATTGGACTTTGCCATAAATCAAATCAGGACTGTAAAGAAAACAAGATAAAACAAAACCTTCACAAACACATAAAAAACAGTATAAGTTTTACTCTAACGTGATCTTTGTTAGATGCGATCACATAAAATACTCCACCAATAGATATGACAAGTGCACTTTATATTTCAATGTGTCAAACCGATTCAGTGCTCTGAAACTATGTTGGAGCTGGCAGGCAAGCAGGCTATATTAAATTTTTCTCTGGAATCGACTTCAATTCTAGACTGAATTATTGGAATTTTAGTGACCCTAAAAAAGGCTGTCAGGAATGATATTCAGCACAGAGATTTCAAATCTAATGCTCTATTACACATACTTCACATAAAATAATATAGTTTCAATATAAACAAACCAGTCAAAAACCACATTCTATTTGTTCTTGTAATTTGTACGCATTCAGATATTGATGTGTCACAGCAGAATCCTAAATGTGTTTGCTTCTCGTGACAAAGCTCACAGGCCATACTTCATAATTTACGAGTTCATGGGGTATGATGCCACTATATGTTTGATTATTAAGACTTTATTTTATGGTTCATTTTTTAAAAAGCACATCAGCACAACAAATAGGTGGCTAATAACTCCAACAACTTGCATTTCCTCTTCGTTTGTTGGGTTTCATTTCTTGGCACATAGAACAGAATTATCTCAAGCGATGCATTTCGCCACACAATACTAGTTGTGCTGAGAATCAGGCATTGATTGGGGAGATGGTTCCTCTCCTCTAGGTTTGGATGGGAATGCACATCTCTCAATGCATGTAAGCCCCAATTGAGGCTACAGAAAGTAGTTCAACATTGAATATGTTCTGCATTTGTAAAGAAGAAAAAGCATATTATGGTTGACGCTACAGTGCCACCTTTGTTCCTGAAGCTCCTTGCTCAACATAATGCTGGTATCGTGCACTTGCTGAAGGACAGTAGATCTCAAGTGATGTCAAGTGAGAAAACTGGTAAGTCAAGTTAAGGTAGCCAAGTTTGTGAGATCTCCTAGATGTAGCTTTTCTGATATTTTTAGGAGACATAATCTCACATCACACTCCCTGATCTTCTGGTTCCTACAGTCTTTGCCCTCACCCCATCTTTCACAATGATTCCTGACTCCTGAGCCTGAAATTCAGGAGTTACGTTGTAGATAAACTAGTTGGGACTGAGATCCACACTCTGCATTTTGATCAGCTATGGTTTTCTGTAATGATCTCCTATGAAATGAGAAGCCAATTTCCTGAGTTACAAATTTTCTTTCTAAATGTTCCCTCTTTTGTAGAAAAGCTGTCTTTTCATGAGGCACAAAGTCAAGGAGATCATACACAATGTTTGTGCAGTCCCTTGTCATCAGCGGAAGGGTAAAACAGGACTCACAAGAAGGGTAGTGTTCCAAATGAGCTCAGACCAAGTTCACAATTGTGTCCTCCTTAGAAATGTCTATCTAGTTTGTCCTGAGACCAGCAAAAGTGACGGCAAAGGAAAAAGGTAAACAAAGGGTCTAAATGCCTGTGCGGACAACATACACAGATTTAAGATATTCAGTACATGTGTGGTGCTAAGGGAGGCAGTTTCCATCCGGTGTAGGGGAGTTTAGAGCTGAAACATTGAGAAATTAAATGGCACTCCAGATTTTATAATAATTTACAGTATAACTAAAGCAAGATGCTTCGATTTCCTAAAGCAAGCAGGTCACGAACATCCGCTGGTTTCTAACATGTTTAAAGTACAGGTTATTATCACCGCCCATCATTAAAGACAGCAGGCTTCATGAGTAGGTCTCCAGAGGCAGTCTAAGGCATGTTCTTATTAACCCTTTCCAAAGGGTCCCTTATTGGCCAGCCACTTTTGGGGGAATATAATTTTCTTTTCTACTTATTCATTTATTTAGACTGATGAACCATCTTCAATACATAGAAGTCCTGGACTTTTTGCTCTGGTCTGGTTTACCTTGGCTCACAAACCTGAGATGAACACAGGCTGAGCAGAGACTCGGACTTGAACGGAGATTCACCAGCTGCTTTATGTGGGAGAAAAATACCTCTCACAGTTCCGCTGATACCCATGGGACACCCTTGCGGTCAGTCAGTGAGAGGTGAAGATGCTTTGTGTTCAACTCTTCCAAATAATGCCTGCTAGCTTACAATGGGAAAGGATGAGGAGTGCATTTGTCCAATCCTTGACTGGGAATTAGAGGCCTGGATCTCTGCAAGGTCTTTAGGGAGCTGTAATCACAGAGATTCCCATCTCTGCAGGTGCTTCCCTGATACCCACCTTGGCTGCCTTTTATAGAACTATTCCAAAGGCACAGTCTAAAGACCCAGTGACGCTCTGGTACCCAGACTTCTGGAGAGGAGCCACAGTTATGTCACTAACTTTAATGTCTTCAATAACTACCATGGGGGTGATCTTGAATGGTATCCATGTAGACCCTGCCATCTGACCCAGGTCACTTATTACTTTTTTAAATCTAAGGTTTTGTTTTTATGGTTTTAAGAGCATAGTCGTGATCATTTTTTTCTCTAAGTAGGAATACATGTTTAACACGTGTGCCTGAATTACTAACAAAGCACTGAAATGTACAGTCAACACTCACTTGGGAGCCAGGTCTTGTTTGGGTCTTGTCTTGTCAGCACACTATTTACCAAGTCATTGTAACAAGGAGAAGTTGCTGTTGTGGCCAAGTAGCCCAGATGACACAAGTTGAATGGATAAAAATAGATTGAAGAAACAGCTAAGTGTCTGGACAGACAGACGGAGACATGGAGGTCAATCTGAAGCTGAGCCTCACTTTGTGAGTCATGGCTGTGTGGAGGAGAAAAGCCACACAGTGGGGAAGGCCACCATCAGAGCAGCTCCATGACCAGCTGCTTACTAGATTCTTCTAAGTTCTGTCTTTAAAATGGCGCAAAAGGATCATACTCAGGCTTTCTGAGGATAATAAAATTTAACGCTCCTTAGAAAAACATATATTAAATGAGAGATTGGAAGTGTCACTTGGTTATAAGCTTAATGTGATTGTTTATATAAATAATTATAATTCTATCCCAGGATCTAGTAAATACAGTCATAATCCAATTTACATGAGATTGGTGATTTTAACTTTGGTATCTCCTATGTAAATATAAATATTAATCAAAGCAAATACCATCTATCCCATCTCCAACAAAGAGTAAATGGTTTTCCACATCATAAAGTTTCTACTAGAGATATTTCTACAGATGAAGGTTGCCTAGGAAATCCATCCTCAAGCACAAGCATCAGACCCCATTCCCACCACTCCCGCTGCAATTCTTAGTAAAGAGGTAGCTATCCCTTCATAAATTGAACTATGTCATAAACACGAATAAACCAAACACAAAATGAGTACCCTATTTTTTTTCAAATCCACCTTAAGCACAGAATATACTCAATTATCTGATAAATTGGTTAAAATTGGTGCCACTAGAATTGAGTCACTGAAGAGCGTATTTCTGTCACCATATTAACTGTCATGTAGCAATTGCACCTAATGAACTTAATATGGCTTATGGCTATGAACTGCTTCCTCTCAGAAATGATATCTAAATGTTCCTGTGTTTGACCAACTGGCATCCAACATGATCAGCCAGAAGCACATGAGACATGCAGGATCCATTCCGGCCTCTGGCTGGTTCCAGTTTATTATGTGTGTTCTTTAAACATGGGGCCTTTGCACTAAAATGCTAGGTAGCTTGGAAAAATGAACAAGCCACAGAACAAATCTATGGTTTCTTTCTAACAATTTCAGTGTACATTAAATTTCGACACCTCAGTAAAATGTGGCTAAGGAGGGAGCCTTAGTAAGGCTAACCATGAATGCAGTTCCTTGTAGATGTTTGCACATATGAATCGAAATGGAGTCATCCTTTAAAATAGAATAAACGTGGAAGAAATCAAGGACGAGACAGAGTAAACATAACACTATCGATAAACTGGAAGGTTGATACTAGAGCCAAATCAAGTGCTCAGCTCTTTTTGATGTTCAACACAGTAAACCAAACACAGTCCTTCTGCAATGTACACAAACAGTTGTGCTCGCCATACCTGGCAGTGTAACAGGCTTCACACCTTGGGTGGACAGGCGTCTCACACCTCTCTGGGTTTCCTTTCTCCACTCTAGACCCTGACTACAGCATGATTTCAGGCTTACAGAAATAGGCACAATCTTTTTCGTCCATATTTAACTTTGGACACTCGTTCTCCCTCCTCTCACTGAGTTCACCTACTTTCTTTCTACAACACAATGGCCACCTTCAGGGCTCTGCTATTGCTCTCTAGAAGGAAATTTCTCCAATAGTCATGAACCTTCCTCACCAAGAAGCACAACAGTGTACCAGACAAAGCCATTGCTGTCTCCCCCCGCCCACCACCACTACCGCTCTGAAGCTCTACTGTGAAACACCCTCCACTCCCATCCTCACTACCCAGTCTCTGTCACGCAGCTCAAGGCTGCTCCACCATGACTTAGCAGCACTAACCTCAAAATAAAACTGGAAAGTCTAATGCTGAAGCAATTAAAATTTCATGGTGCCAATAAATCTTCCCGATGGCTGTTTGGCAATCTCTTCAAGGATGCTATTTCTCCATAACTGGTCCTTGCTATAAAGGTATTTAGCACCTTTTAACCCCAAGGACACCAAAGCTTGTGAAAACCCAAATACAGGGAATAAATCTAACTCAACAGTAGGTCAATAAAGCAAATCGGAAGTGATTCAAAGCATACACTGTGTTAGGGATTTGGCGAAAGTGTGTGGTGTGCAGGCACAGATAGACGCTGTGCCCCCTGGCTCTTCAATGAGATACCAACACCAGCAAGAAGGGACAGGAGCTCCAACTGACCTATAGCTAGACTCTAGATAAGCAGTTCTCAATATGTGGGTTGTGACCCCCTTTGGGGTCAAACAACCCTTTCACAGGGGCCCCTAAGACCACCAGAAAACACAAATATTTATGTTATCATTCAAAGCAGGAGCAAAAATACAGTTATGAAGTAGCAATGAAAATAATTTTATGGTTGGGGGTCATCACAGTATGAGGAACTGTATTAAAGAGCTACAGCATTAGGAAGATTGAGAACCTCTTCTCTAGATGGAAGCATCCACTTCTCACTAGGTGTTGGTACCTAGGACTTTCTTTCCTCCCTCCCTCCTTTCCTCCTTTCCTCCCTCCCTCCCTCCTTCCCTCCTTTCCTCCCTCCCTCCCTCCTTCCCTCCCTCTCTTAATTTGGTGAGAAACTAGAAAGGATACTACGCCTGGCTGATTTTCTTCTACTACACATTATGAACTTGTCTCTAACTATCATTATCTTTTTTTAGAAGAAAGGCATGCTTATTTGCAAACAATTAAGTGAAGTAGACACTTAAATACAGATTTCTAGAGTAAAGATTATGTATTCAAATTAAAAGGTGGAGAAGTTAAGTGGTTACCTTAGTAAACATGATTTTTCAAGCCCAACCAGAAACACCCACACAATTGAGGTCAGTTTTCTTGATTTGGGCTTAAGTCAAAGTCTTAGAGAAAGATCAAGTCCAGCTTCCTTCTGTCTTGAGGAGTCACGCCGCTCCTCAATCAGTAACTCCTCTCACCTACCTTACCCTCCCATCATTACCATGCCAACAACAGCAGCTCCACTGTTAGATTTGGCCCTCCTGTGCGACTCCTGGGGCTCATGAGGTATTGGCTCAGTGCTCAACTTCCTAGTTGGCACTGTAAAACAGACACTATTTCCATCTATTCTACAGATGTGGAAACCAGGGTTCTAAAAGGTTAAATCTCGATCCGCCAATGACAGAATTAACAACATCCTCATCTGCTGGGGCTAACTCCTAGTTCTTCTCAACTTTTCTTCCACTTTCTGTTCAAACTAACCCTGATTTGTGTTCTTCATGCTAATTATTGCTTAGTTTTTTTTTATAATGTTACAATGGGAATTTCCTCATAAGCATATCCATAGTGAGGTCCAGGGGCAGATGGCCACATGGAGAATGGGTTGATGGAAGAAAGCAGGAGCACAGAGTGCAAACCACCAAACCATGACTTAGGAAAGAGAGGATGGTGGCCTGTAGTGACTGTGATGGAGATACAAGGGACAGATGGATGTGACAACCATCGCGGGGACAAATCACCATGGTGCGAGAGAAAAGGAGGACAGAGGGGTCAAGTGGCCTTCAGTTTATGGCTCATAAGACTGAGTGAATGGTGACACCTCATATTTAAATAAAGAATCAAGAAGAAGGAACTAAACAGTTCAAGATAAGAGTGCAGGTCATGGTCACTGCTGGATATTCAATAATGAAGCAAGAGGAGTAGGGCTAAGTTCAGGAGAGAGAATTGGGGCAGCAACATAAACTGGGGAATATTCAGTATGATGGCCTGCAGTGTAACTTGAACTCTAATTTTAGATACATATTCTAAGATGGTCAACAGCGTAAGGGGCAATACGCTCTCTGCATCAGAACAATGAAACATCTATCTTCTGATAGTGAAGCAATCACATAAGAATATAATTTCCAACAATATTCACAGGCTTAAGGATAAATGTAGGAAATATTCCTTTTGAACAGGCATATGCACTATCAGCAAACCCTGTGCTGCCCTTTTCCACTCAGATTCTAATATTTCCCATTATCAGTGTTTCTCTACAACCCAAAACACATTCTTTGTTTAAACATGCCATCACTCTCTCTGTCTAAATATGTGTATTTTTAAAGATGCAGACTTGTAACCTCTTATTCTTCTCTAACTATGCTACTTTAGAAACGTTATTGTGATTTAACTCTTGACTTCATGCAATAATGCATAATATCTCTACCTCCAAATTCTGTAGTAATGAATCTACTAATGGCCATAGTGACAGGAAGTCGGGTATTTTCTCACTGAAAGTGAGAGGAGACACAGAGGAAGTAAAGGCTTGAATCTGCAAGCATGTAGTATTGCTCAAGAGTGAGATGTACATGTGTGTATGTGCACATGTGTACTGGCAAGCATGTGTGCCTGCAAGCTGGGAGGATGGCATGTGTTGAGAAATCCATCTAAAGTTTAGCTTTTCCAGAAAGACCTAGTCATGTGATTAAGAATATTCCCTAACCAGAAACACTGCATTACAATTTATTACCTTACTGATGACCCTTCAAAAGCTATAAAGAATCCAGTAAATCAGAATAATTGATAATTCAGGGTTATGTGGAGTTCAGGCTTATATTACATAATAATGTGAAAATATATACCAGGTAAACATTTACCTTCATCTAAAACAACCTATTTCAGACTATTTCAGAGCTTTGGAAGCACTTGCTGAGAACAAACCAAAAGGAAAATATATAACCAGAGACCAGGATTTTAGGCTGGTATTTTAGTGCAATTAAAAATAATTTTCACATTTATTAAGACTGGCCCTAATTGCTTACATTGTAAAACTTAAATGAGGGAAAATATGCACTAAATTTAATTTATGATCTGGGACTTCCATTAATTCAGATTGATAAATCTCTCTAATAATTCGTTAGTCATTTTCTTAAGTGAAACAGACAAATGGCTTTTTCCTCTCAGTTTTCGATGAGAAAAGGAGATAGCAGACACTGGCAATCATGTTTTTCCTGTTTGAATGTAAACGTGTCTACAAAAGGTCTGGATGGATTCTCTTCTGAATGAATCAAGATGGCCTTAACAAACGCCTATAGATCTAAATTTCACACACAGTTCAGAATGCTTCTTTCCTAGGTAAAATTAAGTAAAATTATCATGACTGAAGCTTTTTATTTAAAACATGGTTCAATTTAGTAATCTGTCTCTATTGCAGCTCTGTATCTCAAAGTTCAGCAGAGAAAAATATTGACAGGTTCATTTGCCACAATTTCCAATGTCCAAATTCACATGATCACAAAGGTTCTTGGTGGAGGTCACCTATAAACAACATTATTCGGTCCTTAAGGTTGAGAAAAACCAAACCAAAACAAAAAACCAACAACTACACCTAACACAATTGCACTGGCTACAGACATTTTGCAGGGACAAAGTGATTGGGTTAATTTTATATATTGTGTGAAGTTGCTTAACACTTATTCCGAAATATTTAAAAATCCTTAGAACAAACTGTTCCTAAATGAAGGAACTATTTATCTTCTGTAAAGGCAAAGCAAGCGTGGTGCTTGCACCCACGAGAGCAGACGGCGCTCTCACTGTGCAGCTTCCTTGTCCTCTTCTGGTTCAGGTTGGTGGTACAATTTTTGTTTAGGCGTATCTCAGTCTTTAACACTTGGGTACTTAAAGCACTAAGATTTTAGAACATTTTAGATGACAGATTTTCAGGTTCACATATTCAGTCTGCAGGATACAATGTTCTAGAGCTGTCACAATTTCTTTAATGGGCTTCTAGAGCCGTTGTATAGCGTCACACATCCCTGTACCATGTTCTTAGAACCCTTAGTATATTTATTGAGCTAACAAACTGGTTGCCTAATATCACCATTTCCTTGAGAAAACAGAAACCAATCACAACTTTCTACTGCCTTGTCTTAATAATCATACTATACTTTTCCTTTTTCTTGTCTATAAAAATTTTTGAAGCAATAATCTGAACATAGATATATAAGATCTACAGAATGAACTCTCTAGTCCTTGTATTCTTGAAACACAGGCAACATTTTTGTGAGTATGGGAAAACACACAAGATGATATAACTTTAAAGATTTTAACTCCATGTCCTCAAGTCTCCTAGCAAAATAATACTTGTATACTAAAACACTAGATGAGTCACAATGCTCTCTTATGCCCTTGCTGTATACTGCTAAGCAGAATCACAACTGAACCTGGCAATAGATGTATTCTCATAGTGGCCAACCAGCACATTCTAAAGCTCAATAATGAGTAGATGTTCTGAAGTGAGACCTGAACTTGCCTACTCAGGCTTTTGTATATGCTAGGAAAAGTCCCCCGAGGTCCCCTCTCTGGGCAGGTTAGCTCATGGATGCAGTATATGGCTAAGGAAACACAGACGGAACTTCAGGCCAACCGAACCTCTGAGCTGCATACTTTCATACAACAATACAAGTTCAACAGCAAGTTTTAGTCTTCTAACATGAAATTTCTAACATGAAATTTTAAGTCAGACTTGACATGAAATTTTAAGTCAGACTTCACGGTGCATGCTTCTAATACTAGTTCTGTGGACTAGGATGTGGGAATATCATAATTTCAAGGACAGTTTGGACAATATAGTAAGACCTTATATCTATTGAATAAGTAAATAAAAAAAATGTAAACTGCCAAGTCCCAGTGTCCCTGAATCTATTTCTAAATTATTCTCATACAAGTATTTTAATTTGAGTATACTAAGTTACATAAAATAGAAAAATCCTATTCTGCTATATTAATTCTATTTTCTTGCTTTTTCTTTCAAAAGTGAAGGGCTTGCGTTTAGATGATGGAGAACTGGTCTTTGGCAATACTCCTAGATTGCTTCACAGCTATTACACACAGAAATTCGAAATTAGACTTTTACTACAATATGCATATGCCCACCTATTAGTTCTGTGACCTTTCTGGATCTGTTTCCTAAAGAAGTCATTTTAAATATTAAAATAAATCACTAGGTCAAGGACTTAGCATAGGACTGTTAAAAGTGGGTAGACAATTCGTCACCCTTGTCATTGTGTTTGAACCAGTTTCATGAGCTCCAGTCAACACTGTGTTCTCTACAGTTTACATCAAGTGTGAACGGATTTCTATAAAATGTTAAAGTCAACCGAGCATTGGGGCTGCACTGGAGGAATCCAGTTCCGATGAAGACGATGACATCATGCTGTGGAGTAACGAGTCTGATAACACAATGGCAAGAGCTGGGCTATCCAGATACTCACGTCCCCCTCCCCAGCAACCAGCTACAGTGGATGAGAAATTAATCCACATCAGATGCAAATCCAAAGGGTTTTAAAAGAAAATGTGTGAAAATATTTTGAACACTAGAATTGGCAAACGGTTCTTAAATAGGGCGCAGTATTTTAAATGGAGGAAAAAAACCAAAAGTTATATCATGTTAGAGTTTCTTTTCATCTCTGTATATAATTAGAGGAGTGAAAAGGAAAGATAAGGGGGGGGGAAGGCACATCTCTTAAATCCAATGATGAAGAACACATCAGAAATACACAAAAACTCCTGCCACTTAGGAAGAAAGGTAACCTAAAAGAAAATTGCTACTGCCAAACATGAAAACAGACTTAAATCTCTCAGTAAATGACCAATATGCACTTGAAAATGTGCTCAACCTCATTGGCCAGCAGACTGTTGCAAATTAAAGCCACGTAATGCATGCTCATCAGAATGACTAAATGACGGAAGTCAGAAAACACGCTGGTGAGATAAAGAGGCACCAGAATCCTCTCTTAAAGTTCACTCCTACAGTCACATTGAAAAACGGGTATTTCCAAAAGATAACCATATACATAGCCTATGACTGAACCATTTATGTGTCTACATACAGGTCCATCAGAAACGAGCACATCTGTCACCCAGGCGGAATACACTGTTCAGCAAATTCCAGGTTTAGTGAGAGATCCTGTCTCAAAAGGAAGGTAGAGAACAAAGAACTGAAGATGACATTCAACACTGACTTGTGGCCTCCACATACATACTCACGCATGCACACACACACACGAACACATACACACATGCACACAGGTCTCCACATGCATACTTGCATGCACACACACACACGAACACATACACACATGCACATAGGTCTCCACATGCATACTCATGCATGCACACACACCTACAATAACACATGCACACAGGCCTCCACATACATACTCACACATGCACACACACACACGAACACATACACACATGCACAAAGCCTCCACATGCATACTCATGCATGCACACACACCTACATTAACACATGCACATGGGCCTCCACATACATACTCACACATGCACACACACACACAAATATGCATGAAAGAAGGTATAAACAATAATACTATGCAAATTCATGGCTCCATCTCACAAACACGTTGATCAAAAGATGTTAACTATCAAGGCTGGAGAGATGGCACAGCAGTTAAGAAGATCCAAGTGCTGTTCCTAGCACCCCTACAGCTACTCAGAATCATCTGTAATTCCAGTTTCAGAGGCTCTTATGCCCTCTTCTGGCTTTCACAGGCACCACACATGCACATGGTGCACAGACATGCATGTAGGCAAGACACCCATAGACATAAAATAAATCATTACAATGTCAAACATTGGAGAATGCACATTCTAAGACATCATCTCATTAAGTGTTAATAGAAAAAGCTAACTTATGACTTTAGAGAGCAGCTTCGCTCTGGGCGTGGAAAGGAAAATGGCACAGAGGAGCCACAAGGATGTCTTGTGCCACACGGTACTAGATAGGCGACAGGCACTCTTCACTTTCTCGTTCAGAGCGTCTGGCAAAGGGGCCGGTTTAAATGTTAGAACATTTCAAAGGTGGCCTCCGAGCCAAGATGACCAAACAACACTCCAAATGCAGCGAAGCAGGCACTATGGGAACAGGAGTGAGAGCCCAGAAGTCCCTCTGAGAGACCTCCATGCTTATGGACAGGCATCCCAGGAGATGATTTCAAGCATTTTCCTTCCAAACACCATGAAGAGAGCGCTTAGTTCATAAAATTCAGACCACGCCTACGCACACTCAGTGCCCAAGCAACCGGAAGGAAAGTATTTTCAACAATGAAATACAGACGATGTATTTAGCAGAGTACTCAGCTTTAGCGATGTACTTGGCATAGTACCCAACTTCAGCACTGCCCCTGTGAAGAAACTGAGGCAAAGGGACTGAGCATTATGTAGTCAAATACAGCTTGGATTAATGACCTGAGCTGCAAGTCTGGGCCACTCCTTTAGCTGCCACTAAGTGCACTGTCTCACATTCGACTCCAAAACTTACCTTGAGTCTTTAAAAACTAATTAGGTTCAAATTCGGACTTGAGCATTACATAAGTTGAGTTTGAATGTCAAGGAGGGCAAGGGTGGACACAAGGGACCGTAAAGTATCCAAAGCCACATCTACTAGGATCTGAGAATCGGCTAAACAGATCTTGTACTTTCTCCTCCTAATCAAGCTGATTATTTGCAGTTTCCTCAACCAGGAGGAACTATGCCACAGAGTGTTGTTGCTGTGACTGCTGTTTTAAGACAATGTTAGAATTCCCACAGGAAACTCGTCTCTCCTAAGAAAATCTATTGGCCTCGGAATGTGTGAAATCCCCCCAAACCAACAATAGTGTATAAAGGAGGAAAGGAGCTTTCCTGTCACTTGACATTCAGAACAAACCACAGAGCTGACCCGTGAGCTGCCGATCTAATGTGAAGACCTCCCTTTGTGCACACGAATCTCGTGAAGTTCAGCTAGAATCACCTTCACAGCAGAGAAGATGAGGCATGGCTCAGTGTAAGCTAGGCGGAGTCACAGCCGCATCCTGGCTTTCTGTTGTTAGGCATCTGGACAAGATACCTCTTCTCCAAGAGTAACAGCAAGCACAGGATTTATAGCCATAATGAAGTTCTTTCAGGTCTCTGTTTTCTCCACAGAGGACAGGACGAAAGCGTTCATCTCACCAGGCAGCTTATTAGGATTAGCACTGAATGAGACACCACAGAATGTCAGGCCTATCAGTTACTAAACACGCATCATACAAACTTTGTCATTGCGAGAACCTCTGCTCGGCATTTGTCATCCACCTGAATAATTAACAAGTACATGCTGCCTGCCAGCAGCTTAGGGAATTAATTTCCCCTGATTGCATTCAGATCACATCCACAAAGACTCAGACCACATGCACGCCATACTCCTGCCTCTCCACACTACAGGTAAGGACCACACTGTGTAGCCTCCAGCTCTAAGAGGATTTCCAACTCAGGGCTGCCATGCCACCAAGGGTGTAGTTTACACATTTTGATGGCTACTTGGAATTCTGCCCTCACTTATTCAAAGCCCCGGAACTTCTATTAACTACTTTTCTGCCATTTTAAAATAAAAATAATTCCACAGTTCTATACGTTCACTATTTTTTATATTAGTGTGAATAACTGCCTAAGAACCACAGTCATTAACATTTTCAGCAAAGTGTCCATTTCAGGACAGGAAAAATAAACCACTGGCGGTCAGCACAGAAGACCTAAGATTTGAAACAAGTATCAGCCTGGCAGGATTCACACACATAGTTATGACAGTGGTGAATTCGGACTCCTGATTTCATGTGAAGCCAAGAAGATGAAGATGTGTGGCTCAGAATGGAAAGGGAAGACTGGATGTTTTCAGATAAATTCTCCACAAGTGAAATAGGGGTTGGCCATGTCTAAACAGAAACAGTTTCAGGAGATCATACACTGAGTAGCGAAAATTTGAAGTAGGATGCCCGCCATCTAATAGCTATTTCTTGTCAGCATAGTCAGTTCTAAATGATAGAAAATATTTTCAGACCAGAGTAAAAAAAGTTACAAGTGTTTTAAAAGAAAATAAGCCGATGGGCTTTCTTCTGATTTTAAAGAGGGTAATTTGAAGGGCACCTGTCCAGCCTTGTAATCTGAGAGGTGGTTGTTAAACTTACCTGAGCATCTCCCACATACAGACCATGTTCAACCATGGGGCACTCACTGTTAAAGGGCTCCAGGGAAGCAAGACTCTTATGGAGGTCAAAGAAGCTTCGCAGACACAGGAAGGCCACTATGAATAGCAGCGCATCCCTTGTTCTAGTTGGTGACAACACCGGGCACTTAGTAAAAGACTCTTCCTGTCGTGCAAGCTCCTTTATGTGGACAGGCTAAACCATCATCAAAGTGACCTACTTTAGACAGAATCGCTGGAATCACTCTTCATCCAATGAGATGCCGCAGTTCTTTGTCTGAAGGTCTACTCAAGTATGCACAATGATTTAATACATTAGATGTGAAAGTATGTTTCTCCACAACTATTACTAGCATCCAGATTTAGAAATACTATCTTCTACAGTTACCACGTTTGTAAAAATTATGACTTGGGAGCCTAGTTTTAAACTAGTTAACCAATTTGAATACGACAATGCAACATTTAGATCAACATAAGGTACTGCACTTAGTACCCCTTAATGCTAATATGATAATCTGCACAGAAGTCATTAATAATGACATCTTCAGAAAGCAAATATCCTACATAAAGCTAATTCATCAGCTTTGACTTAATTCTGAGGAAAAAATGTGAGACTTGGAATTTCTAATTTTAAAAGATATCTGAATGGAAAGGAACCATGTGTAATATTTTATCCATGCTCTCATAGCATGTTTAGTATTGGTGCCCCTCGTATTGAAATTTAAATTGAAAACACCTGGCTTCGTCTCTAGCCTGGAGACCTAGATCTTCCTGCAGTCCCGCTAGCATGAGGCAACTAAAATTGAGGCCTTGGCCCCATCCTCTGGGCTATATTTTCACATCACACTAGAATCTGTACAATTCATGGAAGATTAGCAAATTAAAAGGAGTGACAACCCTCTTCTACAACTTTTCTAACTCTTATAATAACCCAGGATCGAGCCTGTACTCTTCACGCCAGACTTATATAGGAGGTTCTGTGGTAGGCAAGGAAAGGAGATGAGGAGGTTATATTTCATTATAGAGGGTTAGAGGAAAATGGCAAGAAATTCACCCAAGGCCAAACATTGGCATTCATTTTAAATCTGAACGAAGATGTGCTGGCTGCAGAGTGCGGAAGATGTGCTGGCTGCAGAGTGGGGAAGATGTGCTGGCTGCAGAGTGGGGAAGATGTGCTGGCTGCAGAGTGGGGAAGATGTGCTGGCTGCAGAGTGGGGAAGATGTGCTGGCTGCAGAGTGGGGAAGAGCCTGATGGACCCCACCTTATTGATTTGCTTTCTTCCTTTGCCACGGATTACGTGCACAAGTCTGCCTTTTAGAGTTAAATCTCCCCTTCTTTCTCTACAACCGACATGGTAACTCAGGAAAACGCCAACTTGGTAGCAAGAATTCTAAGTTTGTTGTGATCATTTGGAAGCAAGGGGTTCCCATAAAAATTCCCAAACCCTGATCCTAAGTCCATCACAACAATTAGCAGTAAGAGGACAATTAGATGTTACCACAGCAACCAACAGGATCTGTTTGTAACCTGGTCCTATGGCAACTTCACCAGCTTCTGTGTCCCTGGCTCTGCTTCTCAGGCCATCCTATCCTCATTAAGACCCAGCAGTCTAGGCCTTCCAAATTCCATAGAGGATGTGCCATTTCACAGCAATGTCCCTATCTAATAGGGACACGAAACTGAGGTGTTCAGCCACACTATAACTGACATAGTCATAACCAATGAATAAATCATAGATTGAACTGACACACAAAAGGTTTGCTAAGCCAACCACAAAGAAACAAAACCTAACTCCCTCCCCCAAATCATGTATATTAGTAAAAGGAAGAAAATACATAGACCACATGGAAAAACAAATTTAAGGCATAGCAGGACATAAGTCATAATAAAAACAGGAAATGTCTAAAAGTTAGGAAACACACACAAGATAGCTCATCAGGTGAAGGCATTTGCCAACAAGCCTGACATCTTGAGTTCAATTGCTGGGATACACATGGAGGAAGAACAGCAGAATCTCTCCTACACGTGTCCCCTCCAAAGGCAAAACACAGCATGTGCACACATGCACACAGGTACACAGACACAAAATAAGTAAACATAAAAACAATTTAAGTTAGGAATCAAAAAGAAACACAAATTAAATAGATTGTCTAGAACGAAGCAACAATGAAAAAACAAAAACAACAAAACCACCCTGAATCAGCCAATATGCTCCTTATAAAACATCATGAGGATAACTTTGAAACTAAGAAATGACACCTATGTTGGTTATTGTACAAGACGTAACACTCAATAGAAAGCTAAAAAGTTTGGAATTACTGAGGAGTCTCAACAAATACAAGACAACGCAAGTTTTAGAGAGATTTTCTGAACAGCTGGAAGCAGCATCAAAACAAGAAAAACAAGAAAAGATTCTGTGCACTAAGACAGCAAGGAGAGAAAAGGATGGCACCATGCAATGGGGAAAGACTGATCTTAAAACTCATGGCTTGGTCTCTGCCATGAGCCTAGACCTCACTGGGGCAGGACTCCTGATCAACAGCTTCCCTCCAGTCCAGGACCCCACAAGGGGATCAGAAGTCCCAAACAACATCTGGAATACTAGGTTAGAAGTAAAATTATTTCTCCCTATGATATTTGTCATAAAATATTGTATAAATAAAATAAAAAGTTTAACCTTTTGAGTCTTAAATGAATATATATAGGAAATAGTCATTAAATAAAATGTACTATACAGCCAGTCAAAAACACCCTCAGTAATTGCTTAATCAAGATGTTCTATAACCCACAGAGTCAACTAAATGAGGCTTCCAATGCTCATTACATTGAAGAAAAGTGTGTATCATTTTTAACATATGGTGGCATGTCCAATCCACGGCAAATATCCATCGCCTTCTGGGTGTCACAGAAGAGAAGACATAACGACCTTGTTCTGGTAGGATGCAGAAAATGTGCTTATAAAATATGCCAAGGGACAATATGCTTTCCACTCCAAGGAGACTGTTGGTAAATCTTTTTTACGAGGGCACTATGAGGTGAATAATTAACACTTCCAAGTGAAAGTTGACTACCACCATATTTACTCAGTGAATTGTTACAGCTGAGTTTTAACTCACAAGAAAGTAACTATAATACTTTCAGTCATAGTAGTACTTCAACATAAAACTAGAATAAAAGATAATGAATTCAGTTTAAAACGTCTTTTCATAGACCAAGGTTGGCGGCATTTTAAATATTAGCAAAAAATGAAACAATATCAACATAAAATGTCTTTTCACAAAAAATATTATGCATATCTGCAAGGCAGGAAGAGGACTCTGCCTAAAATAAGGATCTACAAGTTGTTAGGATTAATCACAAGACTCACTCACTCACTGGGCCTCTACAGGTGGCCACTGCGTAGGACCAGAGAACACACTTGCCCTGCCACAGGCAATCCCAGAATTCCTGGGGGTTTCATGGCATGGCCAATGAACCCTTCCCTACCAGCTATCCTAAGTGCCAGATCTATCATCATCTTTCAGACAATTGCTCTGGTTTCCTCACACTGTCCACACGGCTCACTGTGCTGTGCAGTAACACCTGTGGCTCCCATGTTCTCTCAGATGAGGAACAATGGTTTTTCCCTCAGTATTCATCAGTCTTTTTTGCTTTCATCATCAATTTTACCAGCACAGGGTGGGCTGTTCACTCTCTGGAGTCAAAGTGATTCAAAGGGTTTCCCCTCTTCCCTGTTCCCCTTATTCTTGATATACCATTTCTTTGATAGGGGCTGTACATGATCCCCTTGCCTAGGATGATTCCAAAGACAAAGAACATCAAGGAATATTATACTTTTATTCTCATAGATTACCCTATACTCCATGCACAATGCAGTTTTGTGAGGCAGTATTAACTTATAGACTATAACCCCTAACTGCTAATATCCTAACTTATAGAGTATAACTCATTCCAAAATGGAGATCTTATTGAGTTGGGCTTGAGAAGCTGTTGTGGGAAAACTGTGCCATCATTCCAATGCATATCTTCCTTTGGATTGATCACAAGGAAATTTCCAGAAAAGTAGGAAGTTGACCTGATTAGATACTCAATATATTTAATAAGGTAGAAAAAAATCTGATTTTTTCATCATCCATTACTAATTTCAATTAATTAAAATTCATGGCAATCGGTAGCACTGGCGGGGCATATGGATCTCCCTAGGATGGAGAAATAGAATATATTTTATGGATCAATGGGGTGAAAGTGGGAATAGGAGAGTAAGGTGGGGATGGGAGATGGGGTTGAGGGAGGAAATGTAGGGAAAGACAGAATTTAAGAGCATTTGAGGGGTGGTATGGAAACCTAGTGCAGTGTAAATCTCCTAAAATATATAAAGGTGATGTTAATAAAATAAAATCACAAATAATGAAGGAGATAAAGTCTCAACTGACCATTTTTTTTGTCATCAAATGAAGCTTTCAATCCTGGGACTGAGTTATATCCAATTGACTTGTTGGCCAAAGTAGCTCTTTGGAAATCACCCAACAACCAAAGATAATAGGTTGCTCTACACAAACTGACAGAAAGTCCTTATTGCTGAAGTCAACACCCATATATCCCATTGAACATAGAGAGATCAAGCTAGTGCCTACATTAAATCTTCACCCCTACATCCTAGCGTCTTTGGTAGGATAAAACACTCTGCAGACTACCAAGAGAGAAACATAAATACTAACCCAGTCCCAAACCTTTTGATCTATAATGCTGTGCTGTCTGCAAAGTATGCTAGGGCAATGGTGGCATAAAGTTTCTGGGAGGAATCAACCAATATCTGCTCTGACCCAAGGCCCACTCCACAAGATAGAACCCATACCTAACACTGCTTGGGTGACCAAGAACCAGAGACTAGATAGCCCAGAGACCAAAACCACTGGTGTTTTTAAAAAGTAGTGATAAAATGATTTCTAAAGATATTATGCTATTCTTATGGAAGAGTACCTTATTCAGCCATCATCTGAGAAGCTCCCCCCTGCAGCAGGTGGGCACAAAGAAAGAGACCCACAGCCAGACATTACGCAGAGAGACAGATCTTGGAACAAACAGCTCTGAATGATATGTCTTAATCAAATCCCTCCCCTCAGAGTTCACAGAACCCCAACCAAGAGGAGGTAGAAAGAGCATAAGAGACAGAGGGAATGGAGGACACCAAGAGAACACGTCTCTCACACTCAAAGGAGCAAAGCTCATATGAACACACAGAGACTGAAACCACAAGCCTAGAGCCCGCATGGGTCATTACCAGGCCCTCTGTGTATATATTATAGCTTCCAGTTTAGTCTTTCTATTGGACTCCTGGGCGTGTGAATGAGTAGGCTCTTTTCTCTCTGTGGTTTTCCTTGTCCAACTTCTATGTGACAGCCTTTGTTTTATCTAATTATATTTTATTGTGTTTTGTTGTTATCACTTAGAAGCCTATTATTTAATAATGAGAGACAGAAAAGGTGTTGATCCAGATGGGAGGGAGGTGGAGAGGAACTTGGAGGGGAAACTGCAATCAGGGTATAATGCATGAGAAAAAAAATATTTTTGGCCGGTGGTGATGGTGCATGCCTTTAATCCCAGCACTCGGGAGGTAGAGGCAGGCAGATCTCTGTGATTCGAGGCCAGCCTGGTCTACAAGAGCACGTTCAGGACAGGCTCCAAAGCTACAGAGAAACCCTGCCTCAAAAAACAAACAAAAGAAATCTATTTTCAACAAAAATGGAAAAATAGAAGCTAAAATCATTTCTGTGGCATAATTGGAAATAAATGAACTATTTTTGGTTTTAGTGGAATAATAAAGCAAAAATAATGCATAGTCTAGTTGTCTGGGAATCCACTTGGGTTAGGCACAAATACCTCTCTTGTAATAGTGCACATGGCAGCCCAAGACCATTATCTACACATGCAATTCACATATGTGCACACACACACACGCACAAACACTCTCCTCTCTTTTGTTTTGTCCTTTGAGGCAGGGTTTCTCCATGTAGCCCTGGCTCTCCTGGAACTCAGTCTGTAGACCAGGCTGGCCTCAAACTCAGATCCACCTGCCTCTTCCACACACCTCTCTCTAAACCAAGCACTGAACAGTATGTTAGAAACCTACCTCTCCTTCACCGAGATACATTCACAGCCATTCCTGAACGGTGGGATAAGTTTCTTCTTGCTTTAATTGCCATAAAATAATCGTACTCTGTTAATGTCCAGATGCAAGAGTAAGGTAAATCTGCCTTGAACTGTTTTCTGATGCATGCAAAAAATGTACACTGTGTCCTCAAAGTGAACTTTTAGAGAAAATCCCCTATTTAGAATTTTATGCCTATGCATAATTGGACGTGCATATGTTTAAAATCATTATGGGAAGAGACACACACAGTAGAGAAATGGTTGTATAAATCAATCGTCAAAATCAAAATAGAGAACCACCCAAAGTCTGCTCCTAGTAACCAAAATACTCCTCCATGTTAACCCCATAAAGAAATCCCCAGTCAGTAATTGGAGACTGAGTAGTTCCTTCACTCCTGTGGCTTTCAGTCTTGACACTGCAGGCCTTTCTAATCTGTACTGTTTTATTTTGATTAACATTTCTTTGCAGTCTGTGTGAATTTATTTCATTTCTGAATAGGATGCCAAGAATCTAGAGTTACCTTGTCTAACCATCCCCAACCAACGATATAAACACACTGAAGATCTCACCCTTTAAGATTTATTTATTACTAAAACTTTCACTGTCTGTCCAATAGTGACTGTACCATATAAATTCGGGAGCACTCTTGGCATAGTTCTCAATCCTGAGTCACTAAGTGTTGAGAGGACTAAGAAACTGACAGCATGAACTCTAGTTGTGAGAACTTTCCGTGGTCTTCTAGGAAAAAGGAGGATGTGAATTCTGTGCCTAACTTCTGTGGGTCGAGACCATCAGCCTTCCCCTGAGCTCCTAGGATCCTGCTGTGCCCTCCCACTCTAGGTACCCCCAGGGCTTTACACTCAGAGCTACATCTTCCTATTTTGTAGAGGGCACTGGCTTTCAGACACTGCAGTCTTCCCCAGCTCAAAGAAGACTAGTAGATAGAAAAAGGTTCATAATAAAGAATATACAGTGTGAAGTTTGTTTACACTGCACCCCGACTCCCTTCATCCTGAATGGGGTCTTTTAAGAGTAAAGAGAATTGTATGATATTCCCTCCTACCTGAAGAACCATCTATAAATGAAGCCACTACTTTGATTATCCTGAGAAGTCCATTCCAAGCCCCCAAATTCTCATTCATGAGCACCTTCAGAATAAGCTTTCAATCTCAAGTTACTGCAAGATGACATGGCCAAGGGAATGCCAGCCTTAACTCTGGTCCTCAAATGTTCAGAGCTCTTCTGGGGAAAACAGTATAGACTCCACACACAATCGCTTTGTTTGCAGCCCAGTACAAATTCCTCTGTATTCCCATTTTAATCCAGACAGGTCTTGCGAGATTTCTAGACTTGAAGACGTGGCATCTAAGGGGTGTCAGAGTCAACACACTTTGCTAAAACAAGAGAGAAAGAAAGGAGCTGCACTCAAATTAGACAGGGTCCGAAAAATCTTTTACATCAAATTTCCAAAAGAAATCTTCAGAAAATTTCAGAGACACAATGAATGTCCTTCCAAGCCAGATTGACTACCAATCCCAGCTGTATGTCCCATCCACCTGCCAGGCACCCTCCTTTAACACTAGACCCTCTGTGGCAAACAGATCAAAATACTCTCATGAATGCCATTAGCTAAAGGGACACAAATGGAAATCCATTTTAAACTTTTCAGTTAGCTCCTGCCTCAGTTCTCACTGGGGCAGTTGGGCAGCACCCGCCACCGCATGCCAACTGTGTGGATAACACGATTTTCCTTTTCATGGATGCTTTAACAGTGCTTATTTCTCAGTGGCATGACCAATCATTGGGGACAATTGATCTTTTAATAAATCTTTAAAGAGAAATCATTGCAAGTTCGGTTGTCCAGGGAAAAGTCCTATAAATCAGTCTATGGTAACCACGTTAGTTGGCCCTCCAGAGTACTCCATTTTGCTCACACCAAAATAACCCAAAATACACAAGTGTGCCCCGAGGACCGACACAAAGTGTTCAATACAAACTGATTCCCACACACCCAGAGCTGTAAAGAAGTGGTTCCCCTTATGAGACTAGACAGCAAGTTCTGAGTGTCCCGTAAATGAGGAGAGGAAGGGATGGATCTATCAGGTCACTAAGTCTAGAGAGTGGTTTAAATCCTGGACACAAAAGAGTTAAAGATGGTTTCAACCAGGGCATCTGAATCGTCAGGACACAGACATGCAGGCAGAGAAGAGTCTAATGGTGGCGCCTTTCCACCTAGGAAAGAAGGCAGCGTCTACTTACACAAAGCCAACCTCCTTACAGGAGTGGGAAGCACTTCTGTGGTGATGGGAAGCCACAAACCCACCTTAGGGCTGAAGCAGCGGTCTCTGTTTGCAACGGGGAGCCTTGCGTGCAAGTCATGTTCTCCAGAATAAGCTGGGGAAAGTTGGCCTCTTTTCCTTAAACTCTTAAACTGGGTAGACGCTTCAACTCTCATGCCCACATCGACTGCTTTGTGATTGTATTTACAAGTTCCGAAATGAGGGTATGATTTCTCACCCGTGACTCCCAGAGCACACTCCAAGGAGCCTCAGTCCCTCTGGTGTAAATGCTTTAAGATCTGAGCTTCACCAACAGCTAGGATGGGGAAGTGTTCGTGGCACAGCTCCCTTCTAAGTTCACAGTGCACATCAGCTCACTGGCAGTGTACGCTATTGGTACAGAAGACCACTGGAACAAATTCATATTCCAAACAGCGTTTATTAATAGCCTACAAGAAGTATCTGGGAGAGTAATATTCAGGCAGGTAAAACAGGTGAGGAGGAAGAGAACATTCTCCTCATTAAGTGGGAACCAAAGTAAAGAAGAAAGAGAAACAGGGGCAAGCTTGCAGCTGGCCCAGGGGAGTAGTTCTGCCTGTTCTCCCAGCACACTCAAGGCCTGGGCTTTGATCCCCATGCAAACAACAGTCTAATGGCTTCATGATGGGCTCCTTGCTTGTAATCTCCTTGCCCAGGGATTAGGAGCTCGCATTAGAGGGTAACCAGAAGATGCCCAGTTTTGCCTCAAGGTTTTTTGCTCATCTCATGTGGCTCTCATTTTGAACATTTGGTCAAGGCCCCCAAAGCTTCTGGGTAAAGTTGAAACTTTTCTTCCAGAAAGTTCCTTCAGCTTCTTCTGATTCCATCTTCCTCTGCTCTGTCCTGTCCTCACTATAAGAATATTCGCTGTGACATTTGTCTCCTATATACTGGGGGGGGGGGTCTTGCTTCATTCTTGTAAAAGTAACATGAGGAGAGAGCTATGCTCTGAGATCAGAAGCATTGATTCTTAAGTCTTCTCCCCGGCAAGGATGATCAGAACTTTCTGTTCAGTAAGACATTTATTTTTTAAAAGTGTGTAACCTTTGCCTGTCTAGCAGGGATAAACACACAGGAAGTACGCAGTACCTGACAGTGTGAAGTGAAAAAAACAAGTCAGGGATTCAGGGAGAAAAATGTGTGCATGGAGAATAGGTGGATACCCTGAGGACTGGCAAAGGAAAGCACATCGACATAAACATTTCTTAAAACAGCCCTATGAGCTCGGGCGTGGTGGCACACACCTTTAATGCCAGCTCCTGGGAGGCAGAGGCAGGCGGAATCTTTGTGCGTTTGAGGCTAGCCTGGTCTACAGAGTTAGGTCCAGGACAGTCTCCAAAGCTACACAAAGAGAAACCATGTCTTGAAACACAAACAAACAAACAAAAACCAGCCCTATGATAAGTTCAGGAACTCCAATGTGCTGGGCTGTGCCTGCAGGTACATGTGTAATCCTAGCAACAGCAGAGCTGTTTATGCCTCACAGAGTATTAGTGAGAAAGCAGTTATACAACCCCAGGGTTACACAGAGTCACTGGAAATAAGGGTTTACATAATTCCCAGTTGTTTTCTGGTATCAAACATAACTCTGAAGATATACTTTAAGGACATTTTAGATTTTCCAAATCTTAATGGTTTAAGAAACACAAGAAACGTGATACTGCATGTGGCATTCCACTTATTTCTATGTGAATTCTCTTGGGAAGGAATAAATACTTAGAAATAATTTTTGCTTGTTTAGAATTTCTGCCACCCCTATCATATTAAACAGTGGCATCATTTATCAATTATGTTACTCTAAGCTATCTCATTCCAGGAGAAAATTTCTCTCGCACAAACCTAGCCAATCTGCTACTTCTTAATCTATATCTACTATTTAGGCAAATGTACGGTTCCTGTGGTAGCTAGCTAGTTAGGGTACTGGTACTCACATTGCCAAATGATGCTAAGTCAACTACAGAGCAGGTACCTTTCCAAGAGGAATGAAGAAGCCAGTTCAAACACAAGACCCTCCAAATTTGGAATGAACGGGAGGAGAATCAGGGCTTCCTCCATTTTATTTCTAGGCTCAAAGTCAAAACTGCTTGCGTATTAGTAAATAAGCAGTCAGTGAGCTCTATCCTGGAGACGAACACAAGGGTACAGCTGACACACCCCTGAACAGCAGAGTTCTGGCCCCGAGGACACAGAACTGCATACATTTTCAACAAAGAGTCTGGAAGTAAAAATAAATTATCTATTTCACACAAACTCAAGCCAAAGGGGGCAAAAAAAAATGTTCCAGCAAAGCAGCCCTGGCTCCCTCTAGAACACTCTTCAAGGTGCTAGAGACTGTAATTAAATCGGGTCCTGGAAAGTGCTAAGCAGAGGAAAAGTGTTAATTAGTAAATTAGTCAGGATCCATTTTTAGACTAAAAAGGCTTTCTTTTACACTTTTAAACATTTACAAAACACAGTTTCTCGTTAAGGTGCAATTTGGAATATTTATGGAAACTTGATTTTTATGTTTTCTTCTAAATAATTCATATCACTTTTCATCCAGGGAGTTCTGAATATATTCCCCTCCACACACCACCCCAAGTTTAAAAAAATGCAGAACAGTATAAAATGAGCCATACATTACAAAGTAAACATAAATCCAGAAAGAGGAAGGGCCTTGCAGGCTCCTGCGACACTAACGACACAGAGGCTCCCAGAGCTGAGGGTCTGCTGACATCACAGGCCCTACCCATGATCCCACCTGGTCCACTTGAGCATCTGAACTGCGCTCTTTGCTCTCCTCTCAGTCAGGACATTCTGGCCACCCCTTTGCATTTCTATCACTGGTCCAGCTGCATCTTCTTTGACCCTCCCAGTAACCTAAACAGACCGTCCATGTCTGATCCACTGCCATATGCCTAGTGCCAAATGGTTATTACATGAATGTATACTATACCGCATCCTTATACCAAACACCTAAAATCCTGGATATTTTTCAAAAAACCTTTGTAGAACTAAAACTCTCCATTCCAAAAGTAGTTGTGAGTTACAGCTATTTAAAAGAACATTCTATCATATATATTCAGTTGAAAATTCATTCTTGTGAGTAACACATTGCTTTGGATTAATCAGATAAAGATAAAAGTCAAGAATTTCGCCAACAGTGTTTCTTTCTGGCATTACTCAGTTATGCCTTTCAGTTTAGCATATTGTATATGAAGGATATCTTGTTAAAACAACTGTTGAAGGCAAGACATATCAGCTACACTCAGTACCCGATGGGAACGCAAATGGCCCAGAGTCTATGCTAATATAATCTTCCTGCTCTTCCGTTAAGCTACAACAAAATCGGTTTTTCAGTGGCATGAAACCCTTCATAGAAGCACTGTATTATCTCTATGTCTCCCAGAAAGGAGAAACCTTACTCTGCAAGGATTAGGTGGAATCAATTTACAAAGGTAACAATTGTCAATAAAAAAACCATGAAATAACTTGGTAAATAATTCGAATCTCCATCT
Source organism: Ondatra zibethicus (assembly GCA_004026605.1). NCBI lineage: Eukaryota > Metazoa > Chordata > Mammalia > Rodentia > Cricetidae > Ondatra > Ondatra zibethicus. Next base: position 42,191 of record PVIU01002801.1, read on the forward strand.
ATCAGCTCCTAGGTAGCCTTGGCTCCTGTTGATGGGATTAATAAATTGGCACCTATAGGAAGATAAAATCCTCAGCTAGGGACCCAGGTGGCCTTTCAGCAAAAAAACTGTTTGCTCCCAAACATGGTCTCCCATGCTAGCCTCCAGCTCCCCAAGTATCCTGTACCTATTTTCCCTGAGGTTTAAGCCTTATCACTTACTAGCTTCTGAGCATTATAAATTGTCATACCTTGCTTTTCAGCTTTGTTTGGCTTTTTTTCTGTTTTGATTTTTGTATTATTGGAAGGGATGATAGAAATAAAAGCTATCAGGGGTTTGGGGCCTCCCTCCCCCTTCACGGGGTTTGTTTTAGTGATGGTTAGAAAGTATGTGTCTAAATAAGCACCCCCCCTTCACCAGCATAGTTGCCCGATATTTAGTGAAATTGATGCCATTTTCTAGGCATTTTAATCAATTAAAAAGAGTGGCGACAAAATGTGTCCCTTTCCCTAGCTGTTGCTGCGAGGTGATCCGCAGACATCATGGCAAAGCCATGCAGGAGGACTGGGTATTGGTCACCATTTCACGGCATCAGTTTTATGAACTGAGACTCAAGATGAGAGTGTGTAGGGACACTCCTCAGCAACAAAACTCACAAGCGACTTTACACATGCTATGAAACGAGAAGCTGAACTGCCAACTACTAAAGGGAAGGACATGTTTTGCAGTGACACAGGCTAAGATACTGAATCTGCGAGGATAGAGTGATCCCTTCAGAACACTTGCACTCATGTTCTTTGATCGAAAATGGGAAGGCACCACAAAGATCCCCACAGTCCAGGTGACTTTTCAGAAATCGAACACTGAATATAACAGTAAGTACAATAAATATGAGCCTCGGTCACAAAACCATAAGATATTTTTGCCATGATTCCTACAAAATGAAAAAGGTTAGCCCAAGTCAAGTGTCCCAATAATCAAAGTACTCATGGTATAAGAGCTAAAACCAACTTCCTATGTAATGGAACATCTCTCAAGTGGGGCTTGTAGTTTGAAGAAGAAAATAAAATGCAATACTTTAATTACATGTTTTAAGGCAATGATTAAAGTGAGATTTATTTCCTTCACCTAGATGGAAGAAATGAGGTAATGAGAGTGAATCCTAGCTCTCACGGCCACATTACAGAAGAATTTTATGGTACACACTCTCCGCGATGTGGTGGTTCTCAAAATATCGCGCACGGACTGCACACGTTCATTCCATCATTAGCAAACCCTGTTACGGAGCTTTCTTCTTCAGCCAGTATGGAAAAGCCACTGGGTTTTCCTGTGCGGGCAGCGATGTTATTTCACAGACGGAACTGAAGCTTGGTAATCAGCAGCTTCCCACCTTCCCTGCCCATTAACGTGCATTTGTTGCTTACATGTAGCCAAAATTAAATGTTTATCATGACTTACAATGATCAGTCCATCTGTAAACCATTTTAGCTGCCCAGCAAGGTCCCCTGAGTTATCCCTGGTGCTTGCTCAATACATTTGAGATTGTTTTCTGAATGAATCCTGCCGAAGAAGTTGTCCCCCTGTACACCACAGCCGCCACACAGGACTGGGAAGAGCAGCGCAAACTCTCCAGGTTGCCAAACATTTTCATGATATGCAAGGATCCCTCTACCCAACCACACAGGAGCCCTTCAGTAAGTCTTAAAGTATCCTTGCAGATAGAAATGTGATGCAGTCACCTGGCTTCACAATTATCATCCAACCTTTCAGCGGCCTCCTTACCCATTTCACACTAACAGAAACTAGACTATCCCACATAGTCCATTCTTCTTTGACACCATCATATTGGTAGACTGAAAATGCATGCAACGCTAAGCCCAAATTCCTTACTTCTTCATCAAGGTTGCAGCAACCTTATTCCAGAGTCAAACCTAAGAAGCTGTCTTTTCCAGCCTCCATTTTTTTACACACAAACATAACTCATTCATTCCCATCCCTCAAGGTCAGCTTCAAGGCTTACTTTCTTGAAGAATTCGTTCTAATTTCCCCACAATGACAGATTTGGTATTTCTAGACATGTGGAGAATTGTAAGAACTCGATCACTCTTAAGATATTTCCCAAGTCCTGCTTTGTCTCAAAACCATTTGTCACCCCTCAGTCCCAAATACGTTCCTTTTACAGGTCACTGTGTGCCCACATATTGTTTGTCTTTCTTGGTTGTATACCAGCCCCATGCTATAGAAATCCAGGATTCCTGTTCCCCGCCAAGCACTGAGAAGCTAGAGCAATGCCTAGTGTCCTGTAGACAGTCACTAAATAATCACTGATCAATAAGAGTTACATGTTATTTTCCCCAGCTGCTTGCAGCTTAAGACCTGAGCTACCTACAGCTCCCAAAACAGGTAAGGATTTACTTCATAAATAAATATTCACATCTGAAGGGACACAACTAACCTCCAAAACAGTGACAATCAATCCCACTTTACCCAAATAATGAATTACTATACAGTCCAGTGACTAAAATGAGACATTAAAAGCCAGTAATGGTGTCACCATCATTTAATCATTATCTAACTTGTTTCTTTTTCCTGTTAGAATATAAGACATACATCATATTTTGTTTAAATTGTAGAAATTGGAGAGCTTTAAATTTTAATTCATAACCTATTCTACCATAAGAAAATACAGATCACAAATAAGTCTATACAAAAGAAAATTGATAAGGAGCTTGTCCAAGAGGGAGACAAGATAATGAGTTCATTATAAATACCTGTCCAGAGAACTAAAGGCCTAAAAGCACTAGGTCTCTGCTACCTACCAGACCATGTGCACATGCCTGTGCACACCTGAAAAATTCACCTGACCCACAGCATCCTCTGTTACTACAGCAGCAAACACAGATTTGAGCCAAATGGTGCCCATGCTTCACAGTGCAATAAAATACCATTCAAGGTTAGGATGAGTACACTCAACTTAAGTCCATGTTCACTTGGAACTTAATTCAAATTGAATCCTGCATCCCCCAGGGGGAAAAATGAGCACAGCAACACAGCAGAGCATGGCCCCCGAGGCAAACAGGCCATCAAGGTGTTTCCAATGCAAGAATCTCACCTTTGGCAGCTAACATGTTTTAATGTTAGCTTTATCTAGATTCGGAAATAGACTACAATGATTTCCATATTTATTCTGTTCATTACTGGAAGTTAAATCTAGGGCTTCACACATGTTAGGATACCCCTCAATGACTGAACTACAGGCCTAGCTTTATAGAGTGATTTTGAACATTCTGCTTTGTAGTTAACTTGTATAACTGAGATCAATTTCTAGAGAGAAATCTTTTCTTTCTTAGGGATAGTGCTTTTCCCACTAACTATTGAAGGCAAGAATATTAATGTCTGGCACTGCTCATTAAAAGGACAATTGAGACATTTTTGAAGGATCCAAAACAGAATAGTCTTCAGACATTTGATAGAAACATGAATGTATAGCCCCAATTAGTATACCTACTTTGTAATTTTGACTTTATTCAAATAATTTTTAGAATGAAATAATTTTAAATATATGTATATTTACTAAGTTACACAGGTCTAACACTTAAATCACACATAAAATTAGGACATCGTTCAATAGACTATAAAGAGATTTTGTACTTTTACGGTTTGTATGTGCTAAACAACAATCTTGGCATTTATCCACCTAATTAAATAAACTAAAAACCACTATAATTACAGTGAAAGAATCATAAAATTCCTATCCTTTACCCATTGCTTTAAATGTATAAAAGTGCTGAATTTCCACTATTGGTTGTTTTATCTTTAATTATTATATATAATTTTATGAACGTTTCTATAGCTCAATATGACTTAAAGTCACAATTAAAAATTTTATGCTGAAAAGCTTAGCTTATGAAAATATTTTAGAATGGCATTTTCAACCAGTTGCTAGAATTTACTGAGCATGCTCACAGTTTCTCTCTTTTGTCTTATGACCACATAAATGTAGGTCTAGAAAGGCTTCTTATTCAACACTTTCCATGTCTTTTTACCAAATTTTATTCTATTCTTTTATGGATACTCAAAATATTAATTTCTAATTATGATGATAATATTGTTCCTAACGATAACAAACCATTAATATATCAAGTGGTTGAACAGGTTGGGTCAGAATCACTTGACAGAAAGTCAACAATGGGCATTCTTCTGGGCACATATGTCACATAAGTAAGCTGTACCAAAGGTAGCAAAGAAGAAACTTAGGAAAATATATACAGGCTTCTTTCAAACACACACTAAAACCAAAAGTTCACTCTCCAAGTGCCATAACTTATTACATAGTAGAGAAAGACATTTGATCCTAGGTAATAAGAGAGCATCCATACTTTTACAGACTTCGTAATTTTATCATAAATCTGCTTTAATATATCTATACACCACTGAGTACATTTTATCATACTTGGTAAAATACTTTCCCTCTATATATGTTGCCTTCATGCTATGCTAAGAAAAAGCATCAGTTTTTCCCCTAGACTTCTGCTATACTAGTCAAACACCACATGAATGCAACCCGAGGAATAGGGGGAAAAATACAGTCCCAACTTTCCAACTCAGCCTGATAATCTGACCCTCACACCACTTACTATGTCCACGAGTGATGGAGCTGTTCAGAAATCACACTACTTTCAAATAAAGAGCCACAAAGTTAACCCAACACCATCCTTGTTCAGCATCTGCCTGCTCCTCCTTGGCAGTCACTGCCAGTTTGCACAGTCATATAGGATGTATGAAATGGGTCCAGGAATACTGAGTTCAGACAGTCTTTGAGTGCCTCCCCTCAAGTGCCAGGCACAAAGGGAAGCAGGATCCGCTGCTCTTCAAAACCCTCTGATGCTAAGAGCCTGCCCAAGTTCCAGAGCAGGAATGCATGTGCCTTCCTAGATTGGAAGCCAAATAAGTTGCTGATGATAAGAGGGATAAAAGCAACAACAACCACGTTCAAATAAAGGAAAAAAAAAAACACAAGAAGAACATAGATATTAGGTATCAAAGTAAAAACATGGAGGGGAAAATAGTAATTTCCTGTGTTGGGGCAAAAAAATATTATTCCCTCTCTGATGTGATCTCATTGCTTTTATGTACTAGGAAAGTCATATCTAACCTGAAAATTATTTTTCTCATTTTAATACACATTCAACATTTTAAGCTAAAAATAAGAAAACACTAATATTTTTTATGTATTAGATATTTAAATACTGTTTGCCAGTCTGTCAATCAAATGTAGCCAGAAAGGCTGCTGACCAGCCTCCGTTCCCATCAGCAGCGGGAAGCAGGTAGCAAGACCGATCATGGTGCAACCTTTCTACCATGGGTAAGAGAGAAAGGCTTACTGCTCACACACCATCCATGCATCTCAATGGGCTTGGGATGTGGATGGCTAAGGGGTGTGGGGGGGAAGTCACTCCAAATGTAAGCGTATCTTTTAACTCATTTTTTCCCGAGTACCTTCTTAGGAATGGAAGGCAGTACTTGAATACCTAGTACATGCCAGTTACTGTTCTGAGGAGTTTGTCTTTAGTAGTTCGTGAGGTCCCACAGGAAGCCCAAGAGGACTACAAGAAAACAGATAAGCTGACAGAGTGTGCAACATGTTCAAGATTGATGAGAAAACATGGAATAAAACTCGGGCTTTCTGTGCCAGTGTCCCAGCAGAACCTGAATAATCACCAACACTCTGTGATACCCATCTGCATTCAGCACTCAGAGAAACAAGGCCCTTCCAAGGAGATGGTCAAAGACTAAGGGGTGACTGAATGATGCAATCTTATTACTCATACACATCCTATTAGCATTCAACTCTTCAAAGCTGGGTTATACCTCATCTCTAAGTTTGTGGGCATCTAGAAGAATAAATTTGCATAAAAGTGATTGAATGCTGCATATGAGTAAGAGAATAAATGCTTCGCTGGGATTTAAACTTGGATTTGATGTTGACTTAACTCTTCCTCCACATTCTTCATCTCACCTATCAGAAAATCAACTCCAAGCGTCCTTCCTAGTCGTGGTTTCACAAGCCTTTAATCCTGCTTGGGAGGCAGAGGCAGGCAGAGCTCTGAGTTCAAGTCTAGTTTGGTCTAAATAATGAATTCTAGGCTAGTCAAGTCTGTACAGTAAGATTCTGTCTCAAAAGACAAAAAATAAAATAAAATAAATAAAAACAGAAATAAATACAGTCAGTGTCAGGCCAGCCAAAGCTATACAGTAAGACTTTGTCTCAAAAAAAAAAAAAAAAGAAAGAATCACAGCCCAAGTTCTTCCCTTCAGTTCTACTATTTCTACTATACTTGCAGTGTGGCCACTGGAGCTATGACTGGAGCCTTTATCCAGGTCCCCTGTCCTCATCTTTGTCCTCCAAGAAGAATGCTCAGCTAGCAGTCAGGCTCAAGGAAACTGCAAGGCCTCCTGAGGCCTACCAGCTTTCCATGTACTAGCTACCACTGCCTCTGTTCCTGGACCCATTACGCACCAACTCCTCAACGATCAGCACGTCAGCAACGCGTCAGCTTTCGAGCCTTCACACAAGGGTTCATCATATCCGGAGTGTTTTATTCGGGCTAGCTAAATGCCCACCCTCAGTCATTTCCTTATTAGTGGTTGACCAGATGTCATCTTGCTAATGAGGCCAGCCCACCCTTCCTCCAGAAGTTCTGACTTTCCCCTGATGCCTGTTTTCGTTCCCCAGCACTGCCCACTACCTAACACACTCCATTCTCCTTTATTCTTCATGCCTGCTGCTTATTGCCTAGTCCACCGCTACCTCATTTGAGCACTAAGACTATGAGTCTTTGTTCACTGGAGTACCCCAAACAGTAGTTCCTTGTTATTGAAAGCACCCAGTTATCAGCAAGTTTAAGAGAAGAGAGGAACCACTGGGGACAGAATTAGAGAGGCGTTGCAGAGGAGGAAAGAAAGGCAGAGCACCAGTGCATGAGCTGTGGCCGCAACGCAGGGACAGAAACTGAGATAGCCAGCGGAGACGGGAAACTGCAAAGGAGATTGGAGCGAGACTAGTGGTGGCTTTGAATCACTGGTTGAGATCACAGACTCCATGCATGAGATGAGCAACGGCTCCAAGAAAGGAAAGTCTGAATCACCGCAAAAACTAGACCAAGGGAAGAGCAAGGTAGCAGAGAGACATTCTGGGGAAGGTACTGCTGTGTATTCCCAAGGAGCGGTTACCCTGCTGTGGAGAAAGCTTGGAATGGAAGACGGGAAAAGTTTCAATTAACAGGCCAGGCTTGTCATGCCACAGCCATGGCACCAGGTTTTTTTTTTTATTTTATGCAAAACAGATGAGACACATAGTTCACCATGATGCTTTGAGGGTTTGTTAAATATGTCCATGGATGTGCTTACAAACTGATTGGTTCTTACTTGTGGAGGCTGAGTTAAAGTGAAAGAATGTGGGAATACAGAGTCCAACCAAAGTCTGGCAAGAAGCAGCTAAAAGTCTGGGCCCCATCGACCTGCATGTACTCACTACAGTGGGAGGCCCCATCTACCCATTATCTATCTTCCCCCCCTTCTCTCTCTCTCTCTCTCTCTCTCTCTCTCTCTCCAAGGTAGATATGAATTCATCCGGTTGCCCCTAATACGCTGTATGAACTAACAAATGGATTTCTGTGAGCCTCCGTGTCCCCCAAGTACAAAACCAGAATGTTGCCTACTTTCAGAAGCAGAAGTGGATCAACTGCGAGAATGCCCAGAGCCCAGGGGGTGCCCAGTTCTCATCACACTACTCCCTGTTCTCCCACATCAGCCTTGTCTGCAGACACAAGGCTGGCGAAACCCTCACACCACTTCAGTGTTCCTTGCTGACATCCCTATCACCTCCAGAAGGACCACCCTGGCCTCGGGAGCAGGCTCGGCCTCAGTGGGTGCCACCCTGAGGTGAAGTGCACTCAGCCAGAGTCACCCCTTTCTAGGTCCAGGAGCCTCTCCCTCTGAGGGCTACAGGGTTCAAGCTCATGTCTGCCTTCTACAGAGCTCTCCTCAACAGACACAAATCCCAGTCAAAATGTTCTTGGTGCAAGTGAGCCAAACTTGCCTATTACTTAAGAACCGGCTGGTCATAATTTTAATTTTCTAGTTCTCTTATTTGAAGCTTTTCACAAGAAAATACACATTTTTAATGTACATTTAAATATACATTTTTTTTAAAAAAAATCAGAATTCTCTACTCCTTCCAACCTTATAAATTGTTACTAACTCTGGGAAAATAGAATTCAGAGAAAAGAAACAAGCAAGCAAGCAGTCTCTCTCTCCCTCTCCCCCTACCCTTGGCCCCCTCTGTGTGTGTGTCAGCTCACCATCGCTGGATGCCACTCCAACACCCCCCCTTACAGAAATGCAAGGGACCGCCATTGAGAACTGCCACTTCTGTGGACAAGGATTCCAGACCGAAGACACCTGGAAAGTTTCTCCAGGGGATGAGAATCTGAGCGGCTGCACCTGTCCCCCATATTCACCATCAGGAAGGCCCTGGGAGAGCATGCCCATTTCCCAGAGCAAAGAGCCTCTGTTATTGGTCAAACCGCTCTCTTCACCAGGACATCCAAATGCCCCCAACACACATGACAGGTGCCACGTTGTGCCCCCACGGTGCCATGCTAACTCAATTCTGCCCTTACAATGGTTCTCTTAATGGAGCTGAGAGAGGAAGTAAAGAGAGGAATTGTTCAAAAATGCTGTTTGTGTGCATTCGAGTTTCAAGGTGGGTTGGCATCGGACTGCACTCACCCAGAGGCGTCCCTGACAGGCAATCTCCAGAGAAATGATACTGTGATGAGAGGTTACCTCAGTGGAAGTACTTAAGTGAAGCAGTCACAATTGTCAGCTAGAGAAGCAGGCCTCTCCTCATCAGTAACACGTGCGGGTGGGCCAAAAAACGGAGGCCTAGGAACTTTTGCAACTGTGCTGATGGAGGCAGAGGGGAAAATAGTTCTCACAACATTGCAGAGAGGGTCCTTTTGGTGACATGAACTTCAAGCACCCAAAGAATTCTCCATGCCATGTTGTCCTCTTGTTTAAATGGTTGCTGCCTTTTAAGCTACGACTATTCTGGTCAGCAGCCAGCAGCTAGGCCACAAGAGCCGCAGCCTGGGGAAATTCTGTTCCCTCAGGCACCCACTCTTTCAGAGCTACTAAGAGAACTTATCTAAACCTCTGTCCCGCTGAAGAATTCACGATTTAAAGGTGGAGGTAGAGTATTGCTTCCCAGAGAGGCTGAGTAACAAGCATCTCACCTAGCTCGCCTCCTAGCATCGCCCGAGAAGGCCTACTTTTCTCACCCTCCTTATAAATCCTTCTCCACCTGGGCTATAACTTCCTGCCAGCTAGTTGCTGACGCTGCTTCGGGACTGCAGATGAATTTCATTTAACCAAACACATCTTTGCATCATTAAACAAATGTTCCAGCGCATAAACAAAAGTAACACACCTTAAAATAATATTCTACAACAGCGCCATGCACTTCACAGAGATCTCAGATTTGCCGTGGACAGCTACCAAAGCAAACTTCTTCACCTGACGGTCTGAGCCCCCACCCTCAGAGTACCCAGCCCTCTCCTTGCTTGGAGAACCAGACGTAAACGTCTCAATATACGATATGCAGAATTCTCTTTCTTCAGGAAACCAGACAATAGTGACACAGAGCTGGCAGGCGGGAGAATGGGTTCGTGCAGGAGCCCAACCCTGTCTAATACCTCAGCAGCTGCTTCCCCTGCGCGTGTGTACCTGGATCCTAAAAGGGTGAGCGTCCCTACAACCTGCCTGCCACACCCTTCTAGCATCAAGTTCAGCCTCTTACACGACTTCCATATTTCAACACTGTCCTATCTCTAGATATCTGAGCTGATAAAGAAACATTTTTTTTGCTGCTGTAAATCTTCTCACTAATCAGTTTATCTCTGTTCCTTGCAAGAGGAATCTAAAGCTCCCCCGCCCCAAAATTTCAAAATATAGACACAAGCTACACCAGAAAAAAGCATCTCTGTCCTAGCAGAAAGGAAATCTCTGCCAAAGGTAGTTCCATGTAGAAGCTCACCGCATAGCCTCTAGCTTCCCCTGCAAAGTTGGCTCCAGAAGCTTCCCAGCTAATCCATTTGGGGGTCCGTGCATAAGAACATACCCACAAACGCCCACGGGTAAATGCTTACAAAGAGGACAAGCAGATAAGTGCAATGATACTAAAAACAGCACGGGCAACCCCAGCTTGCTAGTGGCCGCCATCTTTGAGTCGTACAATACAAATGGCAGTGACGGCGTTTCTTCTCTTGCCTGCTGCGGGACCAAAGCACATTGCATCTCTAGTTATAAACAACTATTCCAAGAGAAAAGAAAAAAGTACAGGGGAAAAGAAGATTCACTAGATGATTGTGGGGCAAGAATCAAGCCAGATCCATGTTCAGCCACCTGCAGCAGTGACTAAATGCTGCCTACCACATGTACTCATGATCACAAAATGAGCAGCTCCTAATGAGAGAAGGAATGCAATTCTCTTCACTCCGATACATGAACTAAGCCCAAAGAGTCACTAGAAGATGTGCCTACCCCACAGGAAAGGCTGATGTGATGGTGAACACAGCGAACTACAACCGTAGTTCACACAGAACTACAAATTCCCAGTTACAGTTCAAGTCCGAATGCTGGCATGCTGGTCTAGCTGCCTGTCTCTAGGACTGCCGGTTGGTGACGTGACTTTGAGCAGTCAACAGGGTCTATAAGACGCTCGCTCGAGCACCATTCCTCCCTTCAGGCCATGATCTCTACTTTCTGCTCTCAAGTTTGCAAGGCTCTACATCCTGCAGCTGTGTCCCTAACAAATTATTCTTTAAAATGTAAGTCGTCAGTTCCCTCATAATGAAAATATACACTCCAGTGAAGGCAACTAATATACCTTCATTCTAAATCTCACTGCCATTCCTTCCATGTTTTATTCTCTGGCATGCGAACACCTTAAATTATAAGTGGTCCAGGACAGAAAGGTCTGCACAGGACTCCTCAGGCAGGAGAAGCTGTCCATTCAGGGGAGGTTCTGAACTGATTTCATTCTCCATGATGTTTGCAGGTCAAAACTACTTGAAACCAACATCAGTGGAATTTCACAGTCTTCCTTTCAAAGCCCCAAGGAGATGAGGCTGTGGACCCCTCCTCTGCCTCCTTCCAACCTACCTCATGTCTAGTTCCCCACACCATGCCATGCCTTAGCTCTCCCTACCTCACCTCTTTCCGTCTTTCCTCTGCCCTCCCATGGCTGCTTTGTGAAATGTGTAACGTGCCACACCTGGAATGCCTGCCTTTCACCCCAAATCACCACCAAAGGCACCTCTACCCGAGGCGGGTGCCTTGAAACACTCTGGCTACAAAGGTCAGTGTCTAACATGTAGATTCTAGGGGGCTCTGAACAAAATTCATTCTCTGTTTCTAACTCTTTTTGATTCTCTGCTAGTCTCTGCTTCAAACACAACTGGCATATGCTATTCTTACGTAAGGGGAAAGATTATATAGCAACAACCAATCAATCAAGCTAAAGAATTTGCCACCCCTTCAGTACAAGTGACCGACTACCACCAGCAGGTGCCTGATGAGGCACATACACTTTGTACTCCTTCCTGGACTGGCACATGACAGTAATGAGCACCCAGACACAACACAGCCAATATGACTGTGGGTCCTTTCTTCTCTTCATGGGCCCTGTCAATTTCTTCCCATTTCCAGACACAATACTTCTTGGCCAAGACCAGGCATAACACTGTACTGGTTAGAACACCCACATTCTAGGTTTGTCGTTTTGGAGAAGAAAAATTCACTTCTTTAGATTTACTCACTGTGAAATAGAGTCCTGGTTAGACAGCTTGGGCGGTAAAGGAATTTACCACCCAAGCCTGGGGACCTGAGTTGGAGTCCCAGAAAAACACATGGTGGGAGGAGAGAACTCTTTCTGGCCTCCTTGAGTGCATCATGGCACACGCACCCCCTCCCAATACACACTAAATAGACAAAATGTAGTTGTTTTTAATGCAGAGTTCTGAGGACAGGAGTATTATAAGTTAACATGGGGTCTGCCGTGAGGCATGCAGAGAGTAACTCGCTGTGGAGGAGACAGCCTTTTGAAGTCCTAAGCAGATAGACAAGTGGAGTAAAATTTCTTAAAGGAGGAAGAAGGGCTGGGACAAAGTAGAAAGTTAGAAAACACACCTTCTACTCTGCCAATAACCCCCTCTTGCTCTAGGCAACAGACACTCAAGGCAAATGCAAACACATTCTCAATGGGGCACTCACTATTAACTGCCCTTCTGAGCCAAGGTCCTCTGGATGGGACCTTTGCATTTCACAAGAGTCTTGCAGGACCTGCTGCAATACAGCCCACGCCTTCAGGCAATGTTGCTGATGGATGGCAGTCCCTTCAGACTCAGGCTTTCTAGTGCTGGGGCAATGACTATTCTTGAACATGGTCTAAATGATATCCTATTTTATTACAAATCCCTCAACCACAGAGCCCAACTCTAGGACAAATTGTAACTTAACCTCTGGAGCTCCTATGTCTCAGTTCAACTTAGTTAATCTACTGCTACTACTTCTTTTTCTTCAGTGCTGGAGATCAGATCAGGGTTTTGTACATGCTAGGTGATCAGTCTGCCACTGAACTACACACACACACACACACACACACACACATTTTTGAGTGTGTCTACACACACATACATTATATATATGTATGTGTGTGTAGTGTATGTGGGTGCATGTTCGCATGTGTGTGTCTGTGTGTATGAGAGCACAAATGCACATATACATATGGAGGCCAGAGGTGGACATCTGATAACTTTCCCTATTGCTCTCCACCTTGTCTTCGAAGGCATGGTTTCTCCCTTGATCTAGAGATCATTAGTTAGCTAGACTGACTAGCCAGTGAGTTCCAGGGATCCATCTGTCCTCACCTCCTCCCACCCCAGCATGAGGTTTTACACACACACACACACACACACACACACACACACACACACACACGCCATCACACCACACCTCTCTCTTTATACGGGTGCTGGTTAGGCCCTCGGGCTTAAGTATCAGATGAATTAATGGCTGGATCATCTCCTCATCCCCAACTTCTACCCTTTGTAACAGAATCAAGCTGTATAGCTCAAGTTAACATGTAATGCATGATCTTTCTGCCTTAGTTTCTCTAGTGATGGACACACAAGTGTGTGCCTCCATGCCTGGCTCAAATAATCTTGATACCTATAGGATCATTACCACAATGCCACCTCCTGTGGGTGATTGTTTCATAAGCCAAATATTTTCCTGTTCTCATTTAAACACAAAACATGGACTTGTGAGATGGTTCAGTGGGTGGAGGCCCTCGCTACCACACCTGACGACCTGAATTTGAGCCTTGAGACCCACAGGATGGAAGAAGAGACAGAGCTGCCAGTCAGCCTCTGACTTTCACATGTTGCCATGGCATGTTCCTCCAACACATGCAATAAATAAATAAATTTAATGTAATATCGATTTTCATATATCTTTTTAATTTTTATTTTACTTTACATTTTTAAAATTTACTGGCTTTTTAAGAAATTTATACAATATATTTTATCATATTCTTTTTCTCCCAACTCCTCCCAGATAAACAACTAAAACTGTCATTTTCCCTTTTCTGATTGTCTATATTGCTTTTACTTTTACATTTTAAAGATGGAAAAAAACCCACAACTGTCTTAATTTTGAAAGAACACTGGCACAACCCAATCAAATCCAGTAATTTTTATAAATGAGTTTGCTATGAAGGCATATTATTGTAATCCATTAAGGCAGTTAAAAATAGTAGGTATTTTCAATAATAAATAGAGCTGCAGAAGCAGTTAATCACAGGCTTTATGTCTATATTTGCTTAATCTTTTTAATATTATTGAAATGGCCTAGCCATTTGAAAACTCCCAAGTAAAATCTAAATGCAATAGAAAATCACAATCAATACCGAACCAGAGGTTAACACCAGAAGGGTTCTGAGTAATACCGTGCTGGTGAAGGCTGAGAAACAACCTGTGGAGGGCATGGTCTGTAGCATTTTCCAGTTGGTGTGGTGCCAATACTTTCTCCAATTCCAACTGTCTAATATCGGGTCATCCATCCCATGGAAAGAGGTGGATGCAAGTGGACCCCACACCCAGGGATATGATAGACAGATGGGGTAGCCTGAAGCCTCTCCAATCTACTGTAGCCTGGATGTATAATGATACAGGCCCATGAGTTCTATTTACAGTTATCTACCTGGCCCTGTACAACAGTATTTCTTGTTCTTTGGGGGATGTGAAATGCAACAGTAAAAGCATTTTCCCTTGTGACCCACTCAGCACATACATGTGCAGTTGAGTCAATGCACACAGGGGACAGAAGTAAGAAGGAAACGCCAACAAATAAACACTTGCTGACTTACAACACATGAAAACATTCTCTTCTCACTCACCTTATCACTACATTGAACCCATCCCTTCTCTTTGGGTTGTGACCCAGAGTTCAAAAAAATATTTCAACAGCACAGACAACAGACTCACTGAAGACAGGATTCTGTGTCATCTGCCTGAGCGGTTACCATGCCTGGCAATAATTATAAAGATCCAAGGAGGCAAAGGAATTTTCCCAGATATCCAAGAGCTATAGTTGCTAAATGATGCCTCGAAGCAAGTGGATAATTCATGCCAATCAAATCAGGGTGGTAAACACTTGACACTAAAAGCTAGACAGTCTTCCAAGACAGCTACTCCTTCACCAGAACTAACAATGGGCTCTTTAAAAACTTGTCTTTCTCTACCACAAAGGACAGTTTAGCCCATTGCTCATCAAGGTTTTGGGTCCTTGTCTGCCTAGGAAGCAAATCCGAGTGATCGCCATTTCCCGACTCATGGTAAAATTCCATGAAAGATGCCATGGTTCCTACAAAACATCGGAAGAGCCTAGCTATGTAAATACTGTTAGGAAATAGATTGAATAGACGTAGTCTCTGTAACATACACTGACGCCAGCTTCCTAAGAGCCAGAGATGCTAAAGAGGTGAGGTAAACAACCCAGAAAATAAGATCTGAATCCAGTCACTCCCCATCAGCATGCGTACACGCAGCACATTCTCTACAGGTGCTGTGGAATGCACAGTACTGTTACCAGACAATACAGTTAAGCATCCTCACTAACCCCCCCTCCCCATTAATCATCTCAGTGACAGAGCTCCAGTTGAACATCATGGGGATTTCCTCCCCTTCTTCATCATTTATTTGCCAATATTTCCTTGTTATGAATATCCCCCAAGTGACTATCCCCAGCCGTCACAGCTGTGCTGCCTACTGCGTCTACCTTGCCTGCAGATAACGACGACTCTCAAAACAACAACAACAACAACAAAAGTCCCCGGAGATGATTCCTAGGGTTAAAGGAGAAGCCTTACCATAAACTAAATCACACATGGCCCACGGTGCTCCTCACTCACTGACCAGCCTCAGCCTCTAAGCAGATGGCGATTTCAGACAAGAGAAGCAGGCTTAATTACAAATGAACAATAGCTGACTGCTGGTCACCATTATTTGAAGGGTCAACAATCAATTGCTGCTTTAGTATGTCCTTGAAGGACTGCTTCGTATACAACAAAAGCCTTCTTCAAAATATCCACATACCATAAGAGAACTACGCATCACCAACAAATTACAGAAGCTTTAGCCACAAGACTCAAATAATCGCGGGGGTGGGGGCGCAAAATGGAAAATAATATTTCACTGTGGTTACACCGATTCAATCAATAAATAAAGCCAGAGATGAACCGTGGTAAATATGGGCCCATGCAGTCATTATCAAACACTGTTTGAAGTCACAGAGGCAAGGGACAGACTTGGCTCCTTCTAGGACCCACTGTGTGTCAGTTCCCAGCCTTCCCAGCCACCAGCATTTCCCGATTGGCTTAAACATGAACACCATGAAGGAAAACACTCCACCATCAGGTAAAGGAATGGGTGGGAGCAGAGCTCACCAACTTGTACTCAGAAATTTTAGGGAGGGGACTTTATTCTTTCCAAAACTGACATTCTACTCCAAAACAGTATAAAGACAAAATCACAGCACCGTATATTTGCAATGCATGCCAGGACTAATGCCTTCCGAGCAATCATATGAACACTTTCTACAGAGAAAACTGATATTAATCTCTCTTCAACCAATATTCCATAACTGTTTTAAAAAGCATTTATTTTTATGATTTTTCAGAAGACTCTTACTGTACCATTTTGGGGGGAGAAAAAAAACAAAACACAACACAACTTCCTTCTGAGCCAAAGCCACAGAAATCAAACTCTGCTGTGTTCCAATGCCACTTCCTCCCCACAGCAGCCTGTTTACTTCTTCCATAGCGACAACAGGCTGCCTCCTGCGTCTACCTGGACAGCGTCACCCAAAGTGTGGATGCCATTAAGTAATGGACAGAGCAAAAGGCAGCAAAGACAGAGGACTCAACTTCAATTTAACTGTCCTGTAAGGTACATAGTAATTAGCTGCAAAGCTCTGAAATCTTAGCTAGCATGTTAAGTCTGCTACATGACAGTATAATTTGACTTCTTAAAGGATTATGCAAATTACAACTCATCATTCCATTACAGGATTGAAAAAAAGTGACAGCTAATTTATACGTAACACACCTTTCAAATCCCTAAGATGCGTAGCACCTGTGCGATGTATTTTGCTGAGATTTTCTTGCACATAAGTACTTGTTTATTGCAATATAAAAAGGCTTACCTAAGAGCTTTAATACAACTACTTAAAAAAATAACCTTTTAGACCACAACTTCAAAATAATAGACTTTCCCCCCTTCCTCAATTTTAGAGGTAAATTTTTTGCTTTCATTTCGTTCTGTTTGATTTGGCTCCCTCCCCCTCAAATCAATTCGATAAAAGTAAGGCTTCAACACAAATATATTATTTGAATAGCTGGCAACCACAAGCACTGATGCACGAGCCAGAAGGCAGACTCACAAAGATTTCAACATACTTCTGGTAGGTAGATTCACAGTAGATTCCGTCATATCTGTAGATTTTCCTACATTCTGATTGGTTGGGCAGGGGATGCTGCGCAGTTATTCTGTAGAGGCATCAAAAACAGATAGACATGACTAGAGATTCTCTACAGTCAAGCAGAATGCAGGATAACAAGTGTGCTGAGTGGAACCATTTTGCTCTTTACCCTTTGGGCTCTACGCAGAATTGTAATGGGCACATGAACAATAGCGTATGGACTCCCACTTCAGAGAGCTGCAGCCAGAGAAAAGGAAGTATTGCAGTTCTTCATGGGAACAATTTTACTCTTAATCTCAGAGTCACAAAAGTAGAAGAAAAGCAGGACATAGGCCTGAAGTTGAACTCACTCTACAGTCCCCATGATTATTTTCTAAAGGAAATGTTAAAAAAAAATGAAAAACCAGCAAATGTCATTAGTGTTTTCGTTACAGAATTGTCATTAATCCAATCATGCATTACAAGAGGAGGCAACTGTAAATTAGCTATAAAACCATAGTTGGGTTAATATGTTTTTCAGGTTTATTCAATTTATATGGCGCGTGTACACTACTGGCTTCTAAAGGGATGTAATACAGCTTACGGGACTGAACCCAATTAGGGCTGAAAACACAAGCAAGGCCATCGGGAGCGAGGGTTAGACCTTAACAGGCACCTGAGATGAGCTGATTACAGCGGCTCCAGGCTTCTTGGCAGTTAAGGAAAAGGGAGGGAGGGGGCTTACACAGTTTTTCTTTGTATCACTTAAGCATATAAATTCATTGGAGACTCCCTGCCTTATACAAACATAAAAATGCTGAAAGGCATTTTCTGACCATTTCCTTCTATTGAAAATCTCTTCATTCAAGAGGAAAGGTAATAAGAAACCTATCTTGTTTTATTTTAGTGGGAAGTTATGGAATTTAATCAATACGAAATATCAGTAAGATTACCAAGCAGTTTGCTCTAATAACTCAAACAGAAAGTAACAGAATATCTAATCTTCAGGAATATAACACACACATGTAGATACATGTGCACACACACCACACACACATGTGCACACAAATCACACACCACATACACATGTGCATACACAAAACACACCACGCACATGCACACACATGAACACGCATTCACACACACCACACACATACTCACATGCTCACACACAAACACGCACACACACACACACACACCACACACCACAATTCCCTTCGATAGTAATTAAATCATGCAGTGTGTCCCTATTTCTTAAAACCTCAGACGAGCCTTTTCTAATTTCTGTGTTTCTAATGTCATTAAGTTTACTTAATATTTCATAAATTCCAATATACCTGGGGACAGCACTTTATGAAAAGTTAAGTTCTATCCTGGAGCTGTATTTACATGCTTTCCTCAGATATTATTTAACATATTGTCTGTGTTATAATCAGTCTGGCCCCAAATCACTTATTAAATTTAGTCGGCCAACAGTTCTATTTATAATTAATCATTTGCCCCTTGTTTAAAGTGATTTTTAAGCCCCATTTGATTATTGTACTCAACTTCTAGCATAAATGTACTCATTAACTATCATCGGAATTCCAAAGGTTTTCATTAACCTATGTGATATTTCATTGTAAAGCTGATCCGGGAAAGCAGGATACATGAACAGCTTGAAGTGAAGAGCGAGCTGGTTTGAAAGAAGCAGTTACAGGGTCACCCTGACGAATTTGTTTTAGCCATTAAGTTTACGAAAACACATTCTGAGAAGAGTTTGAAAGCAGCGACATCAGATGACATAAATCACAAATTTAAAAAAAAAAAACATATTTGGTGTGAGACCACACTGAACTCCTCTGCATTTCTATTCGGGATCTTCATATGTTTTAACGCTGCTCTCTTGTTTACTCTGAACTAAATGAAGAACTAAGGAACATTTACCAAGAACAGTTCTGATTCTCAGCATTTCTGGAAACCATCTTGGAAAGGTATGGGGTAAAGAGACAGAAAGACAAAATAAATAAAATGGACCATCACCTTCACCAATCCCTGTAATGACAGCCAAGGTTAAAACGAAGTTTGGGTCTACCTGCCCCATATCATCGAGGAAACCATCAGGTGTAAAAACTAACTGACAAAATGTCTGCAGGAAACAAAGCCCCACAGCACCGTTCACTTAACACTCCATGTTTCCCCTCACTGGCTACAACAGATCACTATTAACCAAAGGCTTTCTGAGTTCATTTTCTTCACCTGGTTTTTGTTTTTAAAGGTTAAACGCTACCAGTAAAAAGTTCAAATGTGCCTTTCAATCGCGGAACTATGATGAACCGCAGAGCCTGCCTATCAAACAGTCCACGGCCCTCCCTTCATGTCACTCCTGTCTAGATGGACTCATCATACAGCTGGGGGGGAGGACTTAAGTGCATTTACATACATGTGGAACGTGTAAGCTATGACTAATTTTAACTCACAGGGAAGAATTTAAATAATTAGTTACAAGAAGTCAAACTAAGGGAAAAGGGAGGAAAGAGATGGTTAGAGGCAGAGTAGTAAATTGTTCCATTTTTGCAGGTAATCTAAATGCAAACTAGAAGCAACTTATCATGAGAATGGATTTTCCACCATCTGGTCAAATAACAGGGGATTTGTCTAGTGGCGAGCAAAGAATGGAATGATGTGAGAAAGATTAGCGGGCAAGTCCTACAGTTAGCTAAAATGTATTTTGTGCAAACAAGAACAGATGACGCCTTAACAATTACACCTGTCAAAAACTCCAGAAAGCAATCCATCTCTGAACAGCCCAGTTGAAAACAGGCTAGTTCATAACAAAATGAATTTTTTTTAAACAATTGCCAGCCATAACAGTTTGATGCATGACAAGCTTAGGAAGTCGCATTTCACGTTCAACTGAAACCTTAACTAACTGGCCCCTGGTTTCCAGTGATAAGTAAGATATTCGACCCTCTAAAAATATTGAAACCATATAAACGGCAGGTTTAGAAACCACAAAAGCAAGGAAACTTGAAATTAGAGGCAGAAAATCAGAAGTAAGAGACCGCTATGGACATATCCTTTGGGGCCCTTGTACTGCTGCTGTTCGCCCAGGGTAGACACTTTACTGGTACAAATCAGCCTCCTTTGCTTCAGGAACGTTAGAAATGGAGGTGAAGACCACAGAGCTCACCTGGATGAGGTTCCACCAGTACGTGGGAGTGACCAGAAGGCATCAGATCCTGTAGCTGTTTCAAGGGATTTTATTTCCTGACTGTGCTTCCTAAATGCTGGCAATTCTCTGGAGTTAAGATACAGGAGCGTAATTGTTTGTTTTTCCCTTGTTATTTGAGGATGATGGTGTGATCCTCTATAGCAGCCCAGCCTACGTCATCTCATTATTAATCTTCCCACTTAGGCTGTTCTGTCACATGCCTGAGAGATCCCATTATAATACACACAGCTCAGATCTGGACTGGGAGTACATTTGGGTGGTGGTGGTGATGATTATTCATGTGTACCAGGCAACAGAATCTACCCCAGATCAACACAATCAAAAGACTGTGGTGTTTTAAAATACATCTAGAATTTACTACCACCTTTTATGTTTGAATGTATCAGTGACTCTTGGCCATTCTCCTGAAGGATTCTCATCAGATATCTGGACCTGCAGAGGTTATGATTATTACATGAGGTGTTCATTTAAAAGCTACCTATGATCTTCTTTTTCTTTGTTCTATTGAGTTACTATTCTAAATAGCAATGCTGTTCATAATTTTCACTGTTCAACTCCAAGAGTTTGGGGGCAAAACAACAGTCTTCTACGATGGGAATTTGCCCCCTCCAGTTCCTCCATGCCCTGCAAACAACAGTGACTAGTAGTTCATATCTTCCATGCCAGAGCCGGGAAGCTGTGTCAATCAAGCTAAACAAAAAAATGCTACCCATTAAGTTCTGATAGCGCCATTCATAGCTTCACGTGTAATGACACGGGGCATGCTGCTTCTCTAAGACAAAGAAGAGGTGTCTCAGAAGAAGCTCACTAACACACTAACACGCTACACCAGGCAATGCGGTTAGGAGTTTGGTTAGTATGTAGCATTTGGCAAGTTACCTCTGAGCGGCTCAGTGTTCCATGCAAAAATGAGAATAATAGAAATTATTTACTCAGCAACATGAAAATTAAAAGAAATAATTGTGAAGTTGCCTAGCTCCAAGCTTTCCCATATCAAAGCCATGGTGAATGCCACTTTATAATAATTATCCACCTAGGTGCCAAAGTTATTGGAGGGCCACAGACTTTGGTAAATTCAGGTATAAACTGAGAAACTTTTATTCAAAGTGAGTCTTCTAATATGATCTTTAAGACTTTCATGTTTCTGCAGTGCTTTAAAGTTTCTCACAGTTACACTGATAAGCTTTCATTTCCTGATAATCCATCACCTCTAAACCCTGAGTTAATTAATAAAACTTCTATCAAAATAATTTGTTTACTCGATGAACTTTTTGTTCTTAGTAGTAATGTGCCAAGCTCCAGTGCTACACTTGAGGAAATACGTAGGTAAGATGGAGCAGAGGCTGGAGAAGGGATGCAACAGGAAGTCCAGGTGCCAGAACAGGGTGGAGCCAGATCCCATTTGATAAGACCTAGCTACGAGAATCCAGCTTCAGACCTTTGAAACACTTGCAAAAAAGACTCATCTGGTATGCACTGACAGAGAGGCCTTAGCGTCAAAGTGTTGAAGACATAAAGAGACAGATTCTGGGTGACAGGGGTGGGGGCAAAGGTCAAAATCTAGACAGGAATGAAAGGCCAGCTCCTTGTTAGTGTTCTGAGACAGTCCAAACTTCCACCTAGCATGTTCTAGAACAGGGTTCTTAAGCACCAACCTTGGAAAGGGGAACTCTACTGCAAAGGGGACACTACTGGGAGGGGATTCTACTGAGAAAGAGGATATTTATCATGAATGGATTCTGTTTCCCATCAGACCCTTCCACCAGGTGGTACCAGACAGAAGATCCTTAGCACTACAGAATTTCCGCCTTTCATACTGACTCCTGACAAGCTTTACATGATAATAAATTGAAAAATAAACAAACAAAAGAGTCTAACAAGGTAACTGAAAAGCATCCGAAGAAAGACCTAGTGCTGCAAACTCCCTTGAGTCAGATCAAAGGGAAGCTACGAGATGAGGTCCTCTCTCTGTCCTTGCTCTTGTCACCTTCCTGAACTCTGAGGCTGCCCACATTTGCCCTTTTTCCAGAAGACATGTCTATATAATGTTTAGGATCCATAGCTACGAAACTAGACAGACACCTAGGCAAATTCAAGCTTTGCCCGATGTGACAGTGAACGAGGACACTGCATCTCTGAATCGACGATGACAATAACAACATCCTGTGCTCATTATAGTATAGTAAGCCTGCATCATGGTATCTGGAATGAAACCAAGGATTGTGATCGTAAAAACCACTGATTCACTTATTCAACCAACTTGACTGCTGTCTTTATTGGTCACTGTGAAGGCTACCTAAACTCTATAGTCACCTGGTCACATGGCCCAGATAACCTGGAAGGAGACATTACAAACTCAGTGAAACTGAGATGTGCCTACTCACAGAAGCTAAGGTCAAGCCAGCTTTGAGCTGTTTTACATGTTCGAAAAAAAAAGAGAACAGTGCCCTGAAAGAAGCTGAAATTCTGTATCCAGGCCCTTTCTTCCCATATAAGTATACAGACGCCATCTTCCTTCACCCATGTGCTGTGCGCCTCTTAGATAATGAAAGCAACAGTGCTGGTCAGTTCATGCAATTTCTGTCTACTAAGTGTTAGAACCCTGCACTGCCAAGGGTCATGGCTGTAGGAGCCTCAGTGAGGAATGTCATTCTGCATCCTAGCAATACACTGATTGACATAACCAGGCACATAGATTTTTTTTTAAAAGCAGAATAGATTAAAAATGGAAGTGAAGCATGGCAGGAGTCACCATCCCGCTACTGGCAAAGGGTGAGTAGAGGGCAGCGGGCAAGCAATGGGTTTGAGTATTCCCAAAACCAGGGCAGCTCAAGAGGCTGACCAACGGCAGGAACCATGTTCGAAAAGGCTATTCCTGGAGGCACAGCCGGACTTCAGGCGCACAAAGTGAGAAGAACAATCTCCAGCAGGAAGCACCTATCATTCATCTTTCTGGGCTGAGTTACAGTCAACGGTCTTTAGAATATTTATCCCGCAAGGAGTCTGTTCCAGGAGTCGAACCACAGCAGAAATGATTCTGTGTAAACAATATTAGGTTACCAAGAGGAGTGAGTGACATATTTGTGGACGTCTGACAGCCCTGAACACTGTCTACACAACAAGCATGTATTTTTTATTAAAATGTTAATTTTAAAAATGAGTAAATTAAAACATATATTTCACACAACTGATGAGCAAGCAGGTTCAGGCTTCTAGATTATTCTTTCCTAGGACCTTAAGACCATACTTTTCCTCCAAATAGCAGCCTACTCAAAAATTGTTATCCCCAAAGCAAATTCTACTAAAAGTTCAATTCTACATCATCCTAAACAAACATTCAAAATTCTGCAGATGGCATCAACTTTGTCTTCCACTGACGCATCATATTCTATACAGTGACCCCTGGATGGACAGCTTTCAAAGGAGAAAAACATCTCACACAACCCACGCTTTCGATAAGGAAACTGAGACAAAGACAATCAAGACACAGCAGAAACCCAGGGATGAAACAACACAGACAGATGCAGACTGGTGTCCTTCACACTTCTGGACACTACCAACTTTTTCCCAGAAACCTAAGCTTTGTGTTAGGAGGGCCCGTTGGCCAACTCTATTGCATCTCTTTCAGTTGGTTGGGGATGGACATGTTTCTATTAATGTGTTCCTTTAGTAGAACAATCATGTGTCCAAGGCTCATTAGAAATGTGTAAATCATTAAACAGCTTCAATTGCTTAAATGAAGATTTGCTCAGACTCTAGCCTCTGATATCAGGAAGCCTTTGCTTACCAGCTGCTTCCTTCCCAATGCTTGTCCTCAATAGGAAAGGATATTAGTGGGCACAGGAGGAGGGGGCTGACATTTGGAAACAGAATTCAAATTTTAATTTTCATATTGCTGACGAACTCACTGCACCAATGCTGATTAGCTTTGTATAGGACTGAAGACGCACCATGAGCACTGAAATTGATGTTTAAAACTATCAAAGCGTCAATGGGAAAATGAGGTGCAAAGGAGCGATTTTATTCAGTAGCCACTGTACCCTTCTTCAGGCCAATTTTAGCCCGTGGCTTTAAATTTTATCTGCTTCCTAATGGCCTCCAGTTCTCCATCTTCAGCTCTCATCTTAACCCCAAACTCTGTAGTCCATCCGTCTCTACTTAGAACTTCTGCCTGATCTTTAGAATACCGAGCCCCTCCCTGTCCTGCACGAGTAGCTAACTCTTCCACCCACGCTGAGATAACCCCATCACAGCTCAACGCCTTTCCCAGGGTTTTAGACCCACAACTGGCTCCTAAATTTCTTCCTTTCCTTATTTTCTACTTCTCAGAAGTCACAAAGCCCTTTCATGTGTGTTCTCCATATCTTTCTAAGGGAGATCTTCTTTACACCATGATCTGGGCGTACGCTACGTGGACTGCCACACCCAACCGCTACAGCCTCCTTCCAGTTCTAGATTTACCTTTGCCGCTCCATCATTTAAACTTTTTAAAAGTCAGCGTGATGGTATCATGCTATGGCCTAATTTGGAATGTCCCACAAGGACCTGTGCCTTGTGGTTTTAGTCACTGGGGCATGGCTGAAAAGGTCTGTGAGATCATGGCCTTTTCTTCACTCAGTTTTACGTTCTAGCCATGAAGTAAGAGGCTTCCTTACATTTGGTGATAATGCAGTATCTTGTTATTGAATGAAAAGACAGGGTTAGAGGTCATGGACTAGAACATCCAAAACTGTTCCCAAATAAACCTTTGCCCTTAACAAGCTGTCTAAAGCTCATCACAGAGATGCGCATGTGACTAACATAAACCACCACCTCCAAAAGTCTCCCCAGAACCATGGTGTGCCAATAAAGTTTGCCTTATTTTGACTCACTCCCACCTGCCCAACTTCTGCACGTTTTAGCAAGCCATTTTTATCTCCGTTTGACTCTTCCAGAGTTGACTTGCATGTAACTCTCAAAACTGACCTAGCTCATTACTCTGAGTTTAGCATCAGCAAAGAGAGCACATGTTTCATTCATATGTTACAAAAAGTTCTTCAGTAAAGTTTCACTGTTTGATTGTTGCTGAAGTGTGAACTCGAAATGATGATATGCCTTATGTCTTAGGCTTTCAATTCTCAAAACTGCTGAGAGATAAAAAGGACAATGAAGGTGTACAGAGACGTAGATCTATGCTGCTGACTTTGTGGCCCAAGCCTTAATATCCAAAACCACCCCAGGAAAAGTTTGGGAAAGACGAGGCATATGTTCAGGCTATGGGCATCCATCCCAACTCAGCCCAGGATTCCTCCTTAGTCCAAAGGCTCTAAAAATAAATGCATCTTCCATGGGGGAGTGGATAATAACCTTCCTAATGTTGGGACCCTTTAATACAGATCCTCATACCATGGCGACCCCCAACCGTAAAATTATTTTTATTGTTACTTCATAACTGTAGTTTTGCTACTGTTGTGATGTGTTATGTCAAATCTGTGTTTTCCGATGGTCTTAGGTGACCCCTGTGAAAAGGTCATTTGTCCCCCAAAGGTTGAGAACCACGACATTAGATGATTAACCACTTTCTATATAGCCTTAAGACGTAACTAGAGTCTCCTTGTTTTTAGCTATTTTAGCTGCAAAAAAAAAAATAAAAATAAAAATAAAATAATCAACTCAGAGAAATGACCACCGGACCCTTCTTATTCTTGACCAACTGAACTATATTTAGTAACACTCCTGACAAGAACAAAAATGAGGCCTGAAAAGTCAACTGTATAAGGTTCATCTCTATACGATGTTGATAAGTCCGAGGTAAAGACTACATGCTACCATCGGCCAGGGTTCTACTTTGCTAACCAACACGCAAAGGAAGCACTTAGTATCCAGGCTTTGGAGCTCTTGCTAGATCAATTAGAATTAAACCGATTTTGTGATACAGACCAAAAATAAATTGAGAAATGGAAATTTTCCCAACCAGATTATGACAGGAAAAACACTTCACAGATCACAAATCTTGTAATTACTGCAGGTCTAAACCCAGGGTCTCGCAGATGCTAAGCAGGTATCCTACCACTAAAGAACATCTCAGTTCATACCCTAAAATTCAAGAAGTGGAATAGGGTTAAGATATACTGAAAACTTATGAATAAAATGTCATAAATTCACACACACACACACAGGAAAAAGCAACTTTTGGAACTTTGTTTCCAGTCCTGGGTAACACAGGGAATCTTTTGGTAGTCATGGTAACAGAGCTATAGAGCCTCTATTGCAGCTAGGCATGAGCACCTGACTATGGTCCTTCTAATACAGGAAGAGCAGGAATGAGTAGAAGCCCTTCATGGGCCCAGACTTTTGTGCTCTGGCTGTGCTCTGATCTAATTTTCCTTTCCCAGGAGCTCTTCAGAAGGAACCAACACACCAGTTTTGATAGGCAGACAAGAAAAACAGGAATGGCAGAGCTCCTTTCGACTGTGGCTGTCAAATAATGTTCAACACACTTCCACGTTCTTCCGGCTACTGCACTTCACGCATTAAAATCCTTTGGATTTCACCTGATAATGCAGCTAGTCAACTTTTCTACTCCTACTTACCCTGCAAAAGCGAGCCCTTCTGCAGTCTGAGATTCCTTTGCTAGATCTACTCCTCTTCAGAGCTACCAGAAGCCTCCATACCTAGCTCTATTGCAATGTTCCTTGTAGTCCAACTAATAACTGGTTCGCCCTGCAAGTTCTGAAGGCAGGAATTCATCCCATGTTGCATCATGCACAAGTTTCTAGCTTAATTAATTCTGAATTAATAAGTCAAACTGAAAAATACCCAGTCTTCCCCAAACTGACTGAAAGTAGGATTTGTGGTTACAAACATGCATCTGGTCACACTCAACAGCAATAATTGTGCTAAGCACACAACAGAAGAAATGTCCAGGTATCCCAAGAATTGTGACCATCAGAAATATGAGCAAAATATTATAGTTGATGGTTTCAAAGCACAAGGGTAGAGAAGACTGAGAACATGGCCACATCTAAGTAGAGAAATGAAACAGCAAAGAACGGCCTTTGATAAGCCACTTGAAATTATCAATAGCTGTTATTTCATGTTAACTATTGTTACTAAAATTAATTTTGTTATTAAAACTAATGGCAAGAGGTTATGGTCATCTTGGTCCCCAATTTTTTCAGTTTTTTTTTAAAAAATGCACTAACCCCCCCTGCAAATAATTTTGCACATTACCTCTTTTAACCTCTGACCTGGACGGGACACTGGATTCCATCATCTATGGAAAGATACTGTATTAAAGCCAATTAAGAAACATACTATGTAGGAAGATATGTAAAAGAAAGAAAATAATAGTTAAAGACAATATGAAGGGGATTAGAGCACATCCCCTTGAGTGTGATTTTTTTAATCCAAAAATCATGCATCTTACGACAAATATTTGCAGATTTTTAAAATTTCCCATCCATCATTTTGCTGTCTCCTAGCAGCATTTTCCTTCTGATCTGCTGAGAGGTTATTAACTAGAACTGGGGCTTTAGAAACAGTGACTCTCCCACCATCGCTCCCTCTCTTTTGCGCCTCCTTCCTCCTCCCAAGCTCCACTAAGAGTTAACAGTCTTTGTCGTGTTGCTCTCTCTGCTAAGGAGGAGAAGTGAACAGCTAAAAGCACAAGTCGTCTTGACACATGTATTCTATTCATTATAACAATTAAATTTACAGAGTTAGACAAATGCTCGGGAGAATCCGCTTCCTCAAGTTTGATTTGGGCTGAAGCCAAAACATTTCCGCATTGGTACTCAGGAGTATTATTTAGAAGATAAATTGCCTGATATCAGATTTTGGAAAAGGTAGAATTACCATCAAGTCTTGTTATACAACAATTCATTGGAGGCAACATACCCCGTATTATTCAGTTTTGCTTATCATAAAAAAGGATTACTACTAAGGAGGACTTAATTGGAATAAAATATCACTCAGTTATAGTTTAGTGTAGCATTACAATAATAAACAGACCACCTCCTTCTCCATGAAAAAAAGTTTTATCTTGGAGTTTTACTCCACTGATGCTGTGTAATATATTTAGAAATATGTTCTTATCATAAATCTTTTAACACCAAAGTTGACTGTACCAACTAGCAGGAGAGCTTCCGTATTGATCCACCACTTCTTTTGAATGACAAAAACGGTTTCAGCTTTCAGGGTGGCAATTTCTCAAAAATAAATTTGAGTGGAGGAGATTACATTCAACTAAAACTCCATTACGAAGCAGCAGCTGCAGCGGGGTAATATAAAGTACTCTTCTTGGGTATCTTTGAGATCTGTGCATATTTTCAGTTTCTTTCAAGGTCTTGATACAGCAAGATTTATTAGCACTGTCTTCTTTAAAGGAAAAAAATGGCCCCATGTAAAAGTTTATATTTTTCTGGATCAAGAACCCACACTTCTGTGCTAGCCTGTCTCAAAATGACTACTGAGAATGGAAGGCTTCTCTTAACTTGGTAAAATTGAATAGCCATCAAATTAGAACTACGATTTACTCTCTCTTTTTTTTTCTGGAAAAATGCAGTTGAGATAGCAGACTCTCAAACTGAAATGTTATAAAGCGTGATCACAGACAATGCGACTGTCACCATCAAGCTGACTCACAGCGGCTGAATGAAGCCCCATATGAAAGAGGAACCATACTACAAGATGTGCCACTAAATAGCATGGGAAAGGGCATGAGAACTATGTCTCGACGGTACCAACTGTTTTGGCAGAGCCGTTTCTCAGACAGTTTGCTATGTCAGCTTGGATAGTTCTATCAGCAAGATTTTCATCTAATGACCTGCAGGTCCCTTACACACTGGGATAGACGGATGCGTTCTCACGGCATGTGATCATCCTTCTCATTGTGAGCACATCTACTCCCTCACACCTCCTTCCACATGGAGGTCTCCACATCCCAAACGGAAGTGTCCATCACTTCTTCCCTCACCACATCTGACATCTAGTGACCGGGCCTACACAACCATCCAGTCAGAACATGCCCACAGGTGCCATGAAGACCTGGTGTGCCAAGGACTGTCCTGCCTGGAGGCAGAACAGCAGCTTCTACAGCTAACAGTTTCCCAAGGCCCCAGCACCCATACGCTCACACCTAGGACATGCAGACACACGATACTGCGTGGTCTGCCCTCGGTATATTGCTGTGGGTGTTTGAGAAATTTCCACTAACCTTTAAAAATCACCTTTAATGTCCCCAAAAGAAAGTAACCAATTTGGGAAAGGAATACGATGGGCATTTAATGTTCTTTTTTATAATCTTATTAGTATATATTCATTGTGCAAAGTGATGAATTTTATGACATTTTCACTTAAGAACGTTGTGTACTTTGATCATATTTACTCCTCTTCATTATCCTCACCTGTTCTTCCTCCTTCTATTGCTATTCTTTCTATCCACCAAATCTCCATCCTATTTTCACAAGTGCATATGTGTGTCTGTGACGTATGTATACCTAAAATCCAGGTTTCACATGAGAGAA
Source organism: Ondatra zibethicus (assembly GCA_004026605.1). NCBI lineage: Eukaryota > Metazoa > Chordata > Mammalia > Rodentia > Cricetidae > Ondatra > Ondatra zibethicus. The sequence continues at coordinate 71,972 of PVIU01002801.1, forward strand.
AACATGCTCTTTGTCTTTCTAGCAAATTTCACTAAATAGAATGTTATCTGTCTTGAACCACAGTCCTGCAAATGACATGATTTTGCTCTTGATGGCTGACTATAACTCCACGGTGAATAGGCTCTATTTTCTTTATCCATTTACCCATCCCTTCATGCTTCAGCTGAATCCATACTGCGAACATCAGGATCAGAGTAGCCACGAAGAGGGCTGTGTCATGATCTCTGAAGTATGCTGTCTTTGGTTCCTTCCAGGATTGTCTCAGGAGCTGCATGACTGGCTCCCATGGCCATTCTATTCCTGTTCTCCCTACCTTGCAGAAGGATGCCTTTCAGTTGTTAAACTTTCAATTTTTGAACTCAAGTGATGTGTGCTGCTCCATGTTGGGAAGACGTCAACATCCTCTCCCAAATCGCAGAGTCCCACAGGTAGACTTCACGCTCTTCGTTCATGGCTGTGTACTGAAGTATGCATGTTCATACCTTACAAACACTGCTTTTTAATCGGACTGGCCTGAAACCAGCGTGGAGTAACATAATTTTTATTAACCAGAACAAGAAGCAAATCACTAGCTGCTTTAAGCTAGATGCTTTTTAGTCAAACGCCTCAAGGTCTGGCAAGCTGACTCAGCAGGTAGAACATGGGTCTCCTATTGCAAAAAACCCCAGTTCGGTTCCCAGCACCCATGCTGAGCAGCTCACACCACCGGGAACTGCAGTTCCAGGGACTTCTGGTCTCTGTGGGCACCTACGCTCACATGCACACACAGGCCTACAGAGGCATTCACCATGCATAATTCAAAAATAAAAAAAGAAGACTTTTTAAAAGAATGGTCTATGATAGCAAACTCCTAGCTCTGGAAATCGGGTATTAATAAATGGCCCTCACGCTTCATCTTCACATCCATCCAGAAAGCTCTGAAATGGCAAGCAGCTGACTCCAGGCCACTTAAAATGCTGGCGTGGACTCCGACGGCAGCCTTGCTAACCTCGCTTACGTACTCTTTGTCCAGCCCTGCTTATTTTATAGGTCCTAAGTAGGTCAGATGCTTGGGGAAAATATTTTTAAAAATTGGGAAAATGTTTATCATTTATACCGTGAAGGGTTTTTATTAGTGTTATGGATACACAAGTGTGCGACTAGAAAGGATGTTAATGATAATCACACTCACTACCCTCATCTGATAGGTGAGAGAACAGGAGTGACAAGAAGTTAGAGACTGAGTGAAGTCCATAGCTACCAGAGACAGGGTGGGTAGGGATACACCTCAGAATACGAATGCCCTTCCCTCTGACATTACACTCCACTCAAGGATGGAGAGCGATGGCCACAGATGGACAGACCACTCCTGGGATGTAGATGTGTGTGTATCTGGCATTACCCTCCACTCAAGGATGGAGAGCGATGGCCACAGATGGACAGACCACTCCTAAGATGCATGTGTACAGTAAAGGACCACTGATGGCAAAACCTACCATTCTATAGACCATTTTGCAGATTGTAGGTGCCTTTCGCTATTATATTACTTTTCGTTGTGATAAAACATCAGACAAACTTATAGAAGAGTTCACTGGGGTTCACAATTCCAGAGACATCAGAGTCCAGCGTGGTGGAGGAAGCATGGCAGCAGAAACAGGAAGCTGGGAACCACATGTGAACCTCAAGCATGAAACACAGGGAGCAAACTGGAAGTAGGAGGAGACTCTATGATCTCAAAACCTGTGCCCCATGACATACTTTCTCCAGGAAGGCAATACTTCCTAACCCTTCCCAAATATTGCCGCCAATGGGGGTCCAGTCATGAGTCTCTGGGGGACGTTTCTCACTAAAACCACTTCAACAATTGAACTGATTTAACTTTAATAATGTTAAGAAAGACACAAGAAGCCAGGAGGTGGTAGCACACGCCTTTAATCCCAGCACTTGGGAGGCAGAGGCAGGCGGATCTCTGTGAGTTCAAGACCAGCCTGGTCTAAAAAGTGAGTTCCAGGACAGCCAGGGATGTTACACAGAGAAAACCTGTCTCAAGAAAAAAAAAGGAAAAAAAGAAAGGAAGGAAGGAGAAAAGAAAGAAGCACAAGAATGACTAATTTTTATTTTTAATTAAGTATATTTGTGGGTGTAGGGCGGGGTATATGGATGAGGAAAAGTACCCACAGAGGCCAGAGGCTTTGGATCCCTTGGAGCTAATTAAAGGAAGTTCTGAGCCACCGAGCATGGGTGCTGAGAGCTGAGTTCACATCTTCTGCAAGAGCAGTAAGCACTCTTAAACAATGGGCCATGTCTCTAGCTGTGGTTTGACCCATTTCACACATGGTTGTTTTCTACAGCATCTAAAACTCTGCTTTGAAATCCAGTTCACCCAAAGATGTCTGATAAACGCTACTCCTACACATGGAAACTCTGTCATCCTTCAGATTTCTGGTCTGGCAAAGCAAAGCTACCCAGCTCGCTAAACAGATACTTTCTTAACATACATAAAAATGTCTATTATTCCCTAGATGACATAAATTCTTCCAGAATATGAGGGACTGACAAACAGCTGAGGAGACAGAAGACAAGGGCATTTGTGGAAGGCCAGTGGTATAATCAATGCACGGTGGGTGTATGTACAGCAAAATTCTGGAACTCATTAATCTCTATAATTAATATGTGCTTATAATGATTATTATGATAAAATATAAACTCTCATTCAACAGCCTCACGGAAATGGCTAAAATGCCATGGAAAGATATTTCTGCTTCCCCTATTCCATTACAAGGATATCAAAATGAGCAAAATCTCCACGTGTTAGTGCCACTTCTACAAAGTAAACTCTAACAGTCAAATGCTGGAATTTCATTAATCAAACAAAAACACTTTAAGAAAAAAAACCAAACATTTGCCAAATGGTCCCTTTTTATGCAAGGCCTTAAAACTTCATATTAAAAATATTTCCCCAAGAAAAAAGTATATAGAGCCTCCCATAGGAAAAAAAAATGCAGTAGCTCACCAAACAGAATTCACTAAGGAAATGACTGAGCCTATAAAAAACATCTTGCTCTCCTTCTCTATCAAGCCAAACTCGGGCAGCAAAATGGGAATGCCTGTTCCCGGGCCCCAGCGTGCAGCCTGTACACGGACCATGCCTGCTATTGAAAGTGTTTAATAATAGAAGGGCTTGCACTTTCGTGTAATTCATAATTAGAGGACGACGAAGACGGCATTCTTTAAAATCAAGCCTTTGTTATCTGCGCCAGTTTTAGACAGAAGCTGAGAATCATTTGTGAGCTGTGGCAGACCCAGACTGTTCAAAGCAATTGCTGTTCAGCATGAAAGCTGCAATGGAGGTCACAAAGCAGGTCAGGAGGAAAGATAGTGTATCGATTTCACACCAGGAACAGAGGCAAAGCGAGGGCCCACTGTTGCTGCACGTGATGTATTTCACTTCAGTTTAAGGCACATTTCATTCCCATCCAAGAGGGGGTGGGGAGCAAAGGGCAGTAGATTTCACACTGAATCATGATGAGTCCTGGACTTGTGGATTCCAGTAAATATCTTCTTCCTGGCATTAAGTATTTCTGTAGCAGAGTGAATATAATAGAAATTAAGTCTCCAGCCATAGAGAGAATGTACCTTTAAAAAAAGGTAAGCATGCTATAGGAAGTTCATTTCCTCCACTTATGACAGGCAGGGATAAAAGCAGATGGGGACGTAAAAGCATAAAATGTATTTAAGTGACCATCTCTCATAATTACCTCCCGATTGGCACCATTTGTAGAGCCAGAAGCACGCTGCAGCTCTCTCAATGAGGTATGTCCGTTACCAGAAATAAGCCTTTCAAAAGAGAATTCTTGGTTTTGGGCCTCGTGTAAACCTTTGATGCCACAGATGGAATCCTGATGGCAATCCAGTGTGCCATTTGGTGTACACCCTGCATGCCCCCCTCTGCTTCCTCAGCTCTAGAACACCATCCAGTCTCAGCAAGGTCAAAGAATTGATGCTTACCAAACCTTGCCCTCGTACACGCTGTCCAACGACAGCGGAAGCTGGCATTCCTTCCCAATACATGCTGTAGTTCACACCAGTGAACTTGGACCGTGGCTGGACTGTAACTGTGTGCATGTTTCCTTCCAATTTCACACCAGTGGGCATGGGTGAGAAAGTAAACCAGCCGATGGAATGGCTATCATTCCGGACAGCCAGCAAGTGGGGTAGCCTTGCTCTGCCTTCCCACTTGGAAAAAAAGGTCAGCTTCCTAGTGCACATACCCAACTTGGAGGAAAGTCAACCCAAATGCTGTCATGGAAGTAAATTACTTTCTGATGACAACATTGTCCTTTTAAAACCTGTGGATTTTACCACATACACTGTGTGCATAGACATATGTAATTATATTTTAGAAACAAACATTTTTCTCTTCCGGAAACCAAAATTCTAACAGAAAAAGCACTGTGAAACCTTTGAAATCACTCATATTACTTCTCCAGCTTAACAGAGCCTGGGCATCCATGCGGGCACTTCGTGGCTCTTTTTGTCCTGGTTTTCTCTTAATGTCCCTCAGGACACAGAGATGCCACAGAAATAGGGATGACAGAAAAGGCATATAACTCAAAAGGATTTTAAACACCAAGTTCATTCCTTCCCAAGCCTCTTGCACTTAGAGAGGGAAGACGGAGAGATTAACACGCTGTCCTTCTATCCTGCAGTGAAATACTAAGAACTTTATGTATATGTTCGAACCGTGGATAATTGAACTTTCAGTTCCCCCAAAGTGAAGCTTACTTAACAAAACTGCTCAGGATAGAGAAGTCGAAAGGAAATCAAATGCATGAGGCTTCTCTACACCAAATGCGTTTGGTACTGAATCCAAAGTCTTAGGGTTGGAAGAACACAGTGGTGGATTACAAGGAGCTGGCTTTGAACCCCGCCATTGCAAAAATAAACAAGCAAGACATACAGATACCTATAATGAGAATCAATTCAATCAGTTATTTAGTACGGCCATCCAATTAATCCAGTAAAAAAAAAAGTCAAAGAGTCAAATGGAAATTTTCTGTTAAACTACCTATGAAATTTGCCTGATGTTTCACCATTTCTTTGAATGGTCCTAAGGCATAAGTCCAACTTTCACAAGTGTGTTATGGTATCTTTCTTTGTTATAAATATACACAAGAGTCTTTAGTACATACAATAGGACCCATGTCTCCAAAAAATATCTTGGCTAGAGTTGTAATTTGGGGGAATTTGGTGTTCTAGTATGTATTATAACTCAGTACATTAAAATGTTTAAACCTGATTGAAATCGTTTTCATATTTATTTCAGAGATAATGGTGAAATTCTGTTTGAATCTTCTTCTCACACTAAACAAGCCATGATAGATGCTTGGCTAAGAGGAAGCATGGAATCTAAATTCTAGGAAAAAAGGTAGCTGTTCAGCTGTCACTCAAACAATGATGAAGCTAAGAACATCATGCTACCTCATAAGTGCTCCTTAAGCCCCATTTCCAGGCTGTAACATGGATATGGAGTTTCTGTAACATAATAATTATAATGCCTGGAAGAAGATACATAATACCTAGATCTGGGCATGGGAGGCCTAGGATGGGCCTGAACCAGATGTGTGGCATATTCTCAGGCACTTTGTTTCACCAGGTACCAGAAAACATGTACACTTTCATCCATCAGAGTTTCTTCTGGCTTATCAGAAATGATCTGATCTTTTCCTCTCTTCATCCCTCAACCCCCATTTTACCCTGGAAATAGAAAAGCCCCCTCTTGCCATCATATGTGACTATGAACCATAGTGGTCAGATCACTATACAGAAAACTAGCTTGCACTTTTCAAGTTCTCAAGCTGCCTTTCAGAAGACCCCTACTTCAAGTATGACTCACCACAATAAGAAAAGCCACACTGTGCTTCGTTTTGGAGAAACTGTCACATTCAGGAATTTAACTTCTGTACTTTGGCCATCGTCCTTTTATCATTGCATCTCCTTTAGGTATTCAGGGCCCTCTTTGGGACCAAAGGTCTTTGGAACGTGTGTGCACATGACCACATCAGGGATCTTCCTCTGTTGTTCTTTACTTAGTTTCGGAGCGAGCATCTTTAACTAAACCTGAAGAGTGTCCGTACAGCCAGGCAGACTGGCCAGTGAAGTTCTGAGATCCTCCTGTCTCTGCTACATCCCTCCTCTGCCCCACCACTAGAGGAACAGGCTCGTGTAGTGATGCCCCCATGTTTTACAAAGGAATTAGAGATTTGAACTCAGGTCATCCTACTTGCATCTCACCCACTGAGACATCTCTCGAGGCCTCAAATGTCTTTACAGGTTTGTGGTGCCCCAACCAGGGCTTTCTCCTTAATGATTCCATTGCCAGAAATAGGTAAGAATTGTAACACCCTGCTACACCCTGGCCCCAAATTCTGATGCCTTTGCTTTCCAGATCCCTAGCATTTGAATCAGAAAGGGGGAAAGGTGATGACAATGGCTACCGCACAACGCCAGGAGCTTTCTGTCCAAACGTAAGCAAAGGGTCCCCAAAGTGCTAGACGTTGTGTTCAGATTTTAGAGGAGTGGGGAGAGCAGCTTCCACCATTCTTCAAAAATAAAATAGGAAAGCACAGAGTAATTTGTTTTCATCATCTTCTATTTCTGGTCTTCATTTAGAGAGGAGGTTCTCCACCTGTGGGTTGCAGTCCCTTTCCCCGTCAAATGACCCTTTCACAGGGGTCACCTAAGACCATTGGAAAACATAGATATTCACATTACGATTCATAACAGTAGCAAAATTACAGTTATAAAGTAGTAACAAAAATAACTTTATGGTTGGGGTTCACCACAACTGGAGGAACTGTATTAAGGGGTCTTCAGCATGAGGAAGGTTGAGAACCAGGGCTGTAGAACAAGAAGCACTGTACTCCCACATGGCAATTCTTAGAAAGCCTGGGATTGGCTAGGAAATGACTAAGGAATGCTAGGAACATCCCTTCACTGAAAGTGACCCTCGCCATACACCAAACCTGAGAGGGAAAAGATGCTGCTGAGGGAGGCAAAGCACAAATTGGACAAAGACGGGAGCCTGAACCACTGAGACGTCTGTTTGCTCAGACATAAACCACAGGAGTATCCTGGGCAATTCAAAACTGTCCTCTAGGAACTCTTTCTATACCATATCGTCATTCAGAAGCATTTTAAGTTTCTTCAGATGCCATGTATTTTCAAATGGCAAGAAGAGGAGGAGGGGGAGGAGGAGGAACTTAGTCGTGAAACAAATGACAAGTAATTATTCAGCACCAACTGTAGCTGCTCTTGGGACTATGGGGAGCACATGATCTTTAGACCAGCTTCTGATTCACTTGGGGAGATTAGACGTGTGCGCAGTGAAGACGAAGCGCCAAGATATACCACAAGAATACCCAAAGGCTCAGAAAATACCAGCAAATATTCCCCTCTCAGGACGTGAGGCTGCTATTCTTCAAAGGCAGGACACCACTGACTATGTAGGAAGCGTCCTCTAAAAGTCACTTGGCTTCCGCTAGCCCATCTAATGAATAATATATATGCTTTAAATAGATCATTTATTAGACTTAATTTATATGCAAAATCCACTAAATACATTCAGAAAATAAGACTAACATTATAAATGAAGCCCTTTCATTAGGTGTCTCCAAAATATCAAAATAACAGATTGGCTCAGTCATTAAGCAAAAGAAATGCATCAGATCAATGTGATAGGCATTAAATATAACAACCCCACTAACAGACATTTTCCTAGGAAATTGGCTTCTTATAAAATAACATAAAATAACTATTTCTAAACAAAATTTTGCTAATGAAACAGAACTATTGTTCTGGGGTCAGATACAGTAAATAAAATGTTCCAAGGTGACTGGTCACTATTCCTAAGGCCTCCTTGGTCAATGCATCATCTTCTCCTTGCCTCCATTCTCCCGTTCAAGAGATATTATTAGGGAGACGCTCTCTGTGAGCCCTATAATCTAAGGTTGCACCAGGAAAGGAATACCCCTTTACCACATTAGACAGTTATCCAAAGAAGTTCTTTTAAAATAGACAAGCTAAGCCTTACAGTACTTTTTCTTTATTAAAATATATGCATATCCATATACATATGTTCTTGGGACTTTATAAAGGTAAATTAATAATAGCTTTATTAGAAAAATCAAAATTTAAGATAAATTAAAATACTAAAATTTTAAATTTAATATTTAAGCTAAAATAAAGTTCTTAAACTCTAATTTTTAAAAATACCTCCCAGTATAAATAAGCTAAATTTAGTCTCTTTTCCAGCTGAATATACAGCAAGTAAACTACAAAGTATAGATAAAGATAATCATATTTTCACAAAAGAAACATAGGACTCAAGTTATAGTGTTACAGAAACTTTGTTTGTAGTCTTTAATATTATATATAATATACAATGTAATCATATGTTACATTATTCATATAATTATATGCAATATAGTTATGCAATATTATATTATATATTACATCATATATAATGTGTACAATATATAATTACATAATATAATATATGCTATAAATATCATTGTGTATTATATATGTTATATTATATAATACATTATATTATATAAATAATATATAAAAGCTATTAGTTATACTTAAGGTCACAATTACAACTGATTTCTGATTTTATATAGTGGTTTCTATTCTATTATCTAAATTCTTTAAAAATTTTCTTATAATGAAAAGGTACATAAGAAATAAACACTTGCCCACAAAAATCAGCCATTCATTCAAGGTTTGAAAAAAATTTTCTATAAATTTAGCACAAAAGGTACAGTGGCTTAAAACCATTTTTTAAAAATATTTTCTCTGTAACTGAGTACCTAATTTATATAGCTGTCACTCTATTAATATATAAGTAATCTTGGCCAAATTGTCTTTTGAAAATTTTGTAAACATCATTAAATATTGTTATACAGTATATACAGTATGTATGAAGTTCAAAGGGTGATGACCAGCCAACAATTGTGCTATGACAGCAATAGCAAAGTTGCTATTTACAATCTACTGTAGTTTATTAACATATTTGAGGAATGTCAATACGCCCATTGTGAGGACAGGAGAGTACCTAAAGGTGAAGCTTGATGTTTGTATGAATGCAATTGAGAGGTAAGAGCCATAGCTGTGGGCTGGAAATATGGAAGACGTCATTATTATACCATGTATGAAAGCTGTGAATGGGAGAGAGTGGTCATCAGTTAAGCAAATGATTCACTGGGCAGAGAATAGGTATGATGCTGTGCACATGATCTACTAATCTTCTGATAGGCAAATGGCATTAACTGGCTCACAATTCATGAGGGCATGCGCAATATGTAGGGCATCCACATAGGCAAGTGGGTCGATGTACGCACCTGAGTAAAATGAAGATGTTAGTATGTATCTTAATTTTTCTACTTTAGACAAAAGTTATTTTGAAACCAACATTTGATATATATGAAAAGATTGGATGAAGTCACTTTCTGGAGTTGCTATTCGATTGGAGAATCCCCAATAACTATCTACCAAAGACCATAAAGAAGCTTAAGCTGCTTTTAACTTCTAGTCTGAACCAAATTTTGAGCCTGGTATCTGTAAAAGTTCTGACTCAAGTGTCTGCCTATATACTGCAATCCCATGTAAACTCATCAGGACGCCTATATGGATACTATAATCTCACATGATGACATAGGACTTCAGGGATTAACATCTTTGATGCCGTAGCGGCTCTTTGGGGTCCACACAAGCAAATCATGGGGTAAAGATTTTAGTGCAAATAATTTAATAGGAATGAAAGAAATGTTTGAGAAATGAGAATGTATCAATGAGGGTATACAACCAGGACAACAACTCTGGGCCACTGGAGGATAATCCCAGGAAGGACCTTAGACATCGAAGTTAACTGCATATCCGGAGAATCCCATCCAAAAGAGAAGAAGCGTGGCAACTTATAAATAGTCAAAACTGAACAATCAGTACCAACTGAATTATGCCTTTGCCAGGGCTTCAGCATCCAGCGAAAGCCCCTGGACTAGCAGCTAAGCAGCTGGAAGTCAAGTTGTGGTCACTAAGCGCATGTTTTGTGGGATCCCAACACACTCACAAGCCCCACCTGGCCCCCAGGTGTGCCTCTTCATGGAGACATTCCTTTACTTTTGCCTTGAGTCTTATACTACCTTCCTACTGGTCCTCTCTCCAGCTATTCCACTTTAGTCTCTCCCATACAGTTGCGCCAAACTCATCTTCCTAAACCGTGGTTCCAATCTGCTGTTACCTGGCTCAGAACCTCCTAATGGTTACGTTTTATCAGAAACATTAAATCAAAATGCTACAGTCTGGCTCTCTTTAGACACAACACGTACTTTCCTGTGGCATTTCCCTTGTTGTCCGGTGCCGGTGTCACTGTTCACCCGGACATATTTTTGTTCTTGATCACTTCTTAGTCTTGGGGGATGTAGACACTGTCCTCGTCTGTTTTAAAGGCTCCCTACATTGTCCGAGGAAATGAGACTTCCTCCTGGGGGCTTTCCTTACATGCGCTCCTCCAGCGCGTCATCCCCTGACTTCCTTCTCTACCAAGTACAGACTGGGGTCTGAGGTGGCTCTGAACACAGGAAATATTTTCCCTTCCCGCCTATGTTCTCAGGTCCGAATCACGCTCCTTATTTCAATCTCTTCACATCACTTAACGGATCTAGAGTGGTTGGGGCACATAAGACACACTCAAAACCACGTGGTGTCTCAGAGTATGATGGGAGGCCGTGTCATCGTATCATCAAACAAGCACTGAGCTTGGAGTTTGACCGCTAAGCTGCAGTCACATGACATGGGTGTTCTCTAAACCCTTTAGCTCTCAGCTGGCTTATCCACACAACTGCCTTTTGCCGCACACATTACATAACTAACCTGAGAATCAATGAACTGCCATCTGTGGAGTTGCTTTGGAATTGTTAGTGACAGCACATTACATGTGTTCCTTTTCACTTTTCACCACAGTGAGGTACTGTCCTTCAGATGACAATGCAGATGAGCCCGTGAGTCCAATTCACAGCAAAAATGCTAGGAGTGGTTTCATCGGGGATTGTCCCAAACACGCTCTCCTGTGTTGGGCTCTCCTTAAAGCAATGTCTGTTGACCTAATAGGAAACAGACTTCAGCATCCAAATTTAGTTCAGAACTTACTTAACTAGCCTTGTATGGACACTGAATGAAGGACCTAGATCCTACTACACCAAGTTTTCACCAACACAGCCAAATACCCCCTCACACACACGCGGTGTGTGTATACATATGTGCAACATGATCACATAGAATGGAAATGTATGTATGTGTTCAATAAACAAAAAGAGATCTATTAAAACAAAGAATAAATATACAAGGCTCTGTTTTGTATACAGTACACACACACATTATTTTAATAGATGCTGCATCTTGTAAGTCCAGAGTTAAACACATGAATGCCCTCATCCTAGTTCCCAAGCGGCATCCCCTAACTTTACAGTATGCTCAGACCCTGGCACTGGCACACCTTTTAAATGTTACTAAAGGCTGCCTTTCTGCAGTGTATTAAGCAGCTGCTTGCATATGAGTATCTTGTTGTCCAGAGTGACAGCTGTATTTTCGCCTGTTTTGACATTGAGTCTGATCTGGGTGAATAGCTCATATCCATTAAAGTGCTATTACAACACTGAATGGCTGCCAGAATACTTCCTGATCAATTTTAAAAGCCAGCTAGCTGTCATCATCTGATCGCAACAGCAAAAAACAAATCTTTGGGGAATAAAATGAGATTTTTAAAACATTTTTAAAGCCGCGTATTAAATATAATCCCTAAAAAGTATTTGAAGAATTATAAGCCACAGAAATGGGAAGGTGGAGATAATATTTTCCGCCCTCTGGAACCCCTTGCACTTGCATACTGGCAGGCAATCTGGAACCCTCCTTAAATTCACCGTCTCGGCAATCGCCGAGTTTGAACTCCTGCCATTACGTAACTTAATAAGCAGCACTGAAAACAATCACCACCAAGTATGAGTGTGCCCGCCGTTAAATTTAGTTCTATAAAATTTAAGACTGAATCCAATCATCTTTCTGTCTTTTTGCTTCATCGGGCGAAATCCAACTGCTCTGCTTTACTTTTGACTTTCCTCGACAAGTGGATAATATGCACATTTTTTTAAAGCTACATCGCCAGCATTTTAGATTCCTGTGTGTTGAGCATCACATAACAGAAGGCAAAGCTCACAAAGTCAGCTAAGACCATCCGAATCAGCAGCTGAGCGGGGGAAGTCAGATTCAAAGGCGTGAGGCTCCCCTATTTTTCATTATTCATTATTTTATTTACTCTGTGTTTTTAAAGGTGAAAATATCACTCCATAGGTAAGATTATCCTGGAAATTCGTGATCCTCCAACCTCAGCCTCCCAAGGGCTATGACGAAGACATACATCACCACACTCAACTCTCTGTCACCATTAAATCCAAAAGTATCAACAAGTATATAATGTCTAAGCTGACATAATCAAGTATGGAGGGAAATTATCTGAAGTAGGTTTGTTGGCACAACCACTAGTGATGGTTTCCTTCATGGATACTACTATGTTCTTTTTTTTTTCTTTTTTCTTTTTTTTCCATATTCTTTTTTTTCCATTCAAAAAAAAATTTACATTTCCTCCCCTTCTCTCAATCCCCTCCCACTCCCCCCAACCCCTCCTCCCTCCCCCTGCCTCCTTAAAAGAGGGCATGTTGCCCTGCCCTGTGGGAAGTCCAAGGCCCTCCCCACTCCATCCAGGCCTAGGAAGGTGTGCATCCAAATAGACTAGGTTCACAAAAAGATAATACATGTAGAAGAGATAGGTCCTAGTGTCATTGTTGATGGCTTCTCAGTCTGTCCCCATTAGCAGCCACATTCAGAGATTCCGGTTTGATCATATGCTCATTCAATCCCAGTCCAGCTGGATTTGGTGAGCTCCCATTAATTCAGGCACACTGTCTCAGTGGGTGGACCAGCCCCTCACGGTCCTGACTTCCTTGCTCATCTTCTCCCACCTTCTGCCCTTCGACTGGACCTTGGGAGCTCAGTCCATGGCTCTGATGTGAATGTGGGTCTCTGTCTCTATCTCCATCCATCGGACGAAATTTCTATGGTGGTGATCAAGATAATCATCAATGTGACTCTGGGACAAGGCTAGTTCCAGCACCCTCTCCTCTGCTGCCCAAATACCTAGCTGGGGACATCCCCGTGGACACCTGGGATCCCCTCCAGAGCCAAGGCCTGGCCAGCAAGGGGCCCTGTCCCAGCGCCGGCAGATTCATCCGGACCAAGGCTTTCTGGCCACTCAGGGCCCACCCCTCTACTGTGTTCTTTTTGTTTTGGGTTTGGTTTATAACATTTTCATGCCAGTCTTATGCATACTCACTTTGGAATGGTCTGTCTCAATCAAGAAAGGAAAAAGATTGAATTTTATGGTAACAGGATGGTCACTCAGTCTCAATTCCTTCTAGGGTCATTTAGCAAAATGTCAGAATGTGTGCAGAAAAAGGCTTGAAATGCTAACTTGCTAACTGGCGTTTTATAGAATATGAAAAATAGTGAATAATATATCACGTTTTAACGCCCTTCAGAATATGTGCTTGCTAATAAAAGAGAACCATTAATGGGGATGCTGGACTGATAGAAAAAATCGTTTTTCATTTTTGGACTTTTAAGAGTATCCCTAAGAGACTGGAATCTGCACTACAGTCTTCTCTGCATTGCTAGACTCCCCCTTCACTCCTGACACAAGTTTCTACAATGCTAGATGCCCCCTTCACTCACTCTAGACACAAGTCTCCCTTTCAAGTTTTGCTTTGAAAAGCACTTTTTTTTCTTTCTGATATACCTTTAAATATTAAAAATCCATGTTATTCTATGAAACTGGCTCATCATGCTTCTCCTCTGGAAGGTTTTACACTCCTTACTGCAAGTAGGGAAGCGTCCAGTCACCACCTGGCACAGCAGCATCCCCAGGGCCACAGGACAGCAGCCCCCTCCCCAGGACCACAGGCAGCAGCCTCCTCCCCAGGACCACAGGCAGCAGCCTATCCCAGGGCTGTAGAACCAGGGATTCCAGACCTGGTTTTACACAAATGGCTCCCGTCATTCCTCCTACCCCATGTCCTCTGGAAGCTCTGCCTGTATTCCTATTATGCTCTCTGCCCCTTATACCACTAATCAGAATCCTCTTCTTTCTTCAAAATATTTCCCAGCACTCTGTCTGAGAAGCCTTCTTTGCAGCTCTCAGATAAATGTACTACTATTCCTTATTCTGTGTCTCCATTATACAAACACAACTACCCCACACAAGGAATGTATACAACGTTTATGTATTTCTCTACCTAACAGTCTTCACTGCCATAGTTATAGTATTCTGATGGGAGCAAAGTTAATCCAACCACATTCAAAGAAACCCAAATGGTAGTATTATTTCACAATGTGATTCATGGCGGCCTCTTACTCTAGGTACATTTTGGTATCTATCCTGGGTGACCTTCACTCACTTATCCCTTTTAAAGTAGAATTATCAAAATCCAACACAGTTTCAAAATAGGGGATATCTGAGATTCAGTCACAAAAAAGCACAGAAACGACAAAGCAAAAATACCAATGAATCTGTGGCTGGCCGAACAGCAGAAACTACACCAATTTATATATACATATATATGTTATTCCTAAATGTAAAGCTTGTGCTTGTGAGTTATAAATGTACTCTGCTGCTTGGAGACAAAGACCAAGTGTTCAAAAAGCAGAGGAACAAATTTTCCCTACAGAGGCTGAGGAGAGGGTATGAGCCATGGGGCTCCGTCTGCTCCTGTGAACTTCTGGATTCAAAAAAGGACACTATGAGCATGTATGTTGCGTGGAAGCTGACCTGCGTGCCTAAGATTGAAAATTCACTGCCACTTGTGTGTTGTTGTTTTTTTCTTTCTAATTTAGTCATTGTGCTTTGTGGTACAGCCAAGGTAGAGGAAAAAGTCGTCACTGAGGTCAACTATTGGTGTCAATCCACAGTTCCCTTCTATCAGTGCAGGGCTCTTAGCACAAGTTAGTTCAGCCTCCCAACATACTGCTAACCACATGTATGTTGCACCAAGGAGATCCAGTGCCCCTGGTAAATTCACATAATAAAGGGGAGCATGGGAAGGGAAGGAATCTCGACAGAGCCACTGACAGCCAAGCACTAAATCACATAACACACAAAACAAGCATGGCTGTCTGGAAGGGTGGGGGCAGATATCACCTCTCCCCAGTGAACATTCCTAACATAAAATTGGATCTCCCAGCTGCCAAAATTAAGCAAAAGCTGAGCCACAAGTATATCAGAGACAGGGAAGAGAAGAATTAGGGAAGGAAGGTGGGGAGGAGCAGGAGGGGGAGGGATGGGAATGGGAGGCAGAGGGACAGGATCCGAGTAAGTGGTTAACCAGGTATTAAGGAGCATCAGTCAAGTGATGCTTTTTGTAACAATGAAATTCTTTTGTAACAATGTTTAATAGCTTTTTACAGCAATAGGGGTGTGAAGGGAAGGGAGAGGAAAGGAGGATGGGAGGGAGGAGGGAGGAAGAAAAGTTTTTAAGGCTGGAAACCCAGGATTTAAAAATGAATAGACCACAGCTTTCCAATGGGTCCTATTCCTCCTGACTTGGTGCCCAAACACATCTTTCTCTGGACTGCCTTGCTATTTTGCCAAAAAGGAGAAACTTAGTTTCCATCTATGTAAACTCCTAGAAGAGGAGGGAACAGGAAGACTACTCAATTCAGCCCAAGAAAAATACAGCCCTTGTTCATCTCTCCAAGTATCTGGCAGTGCCCCAAACCGTGCCAACGTTGGTGGTCCGGGCTGGAAGCTATGGTCTGACCCAGGAATTAGACGGGTTCTGCTAACCTTCCTTCACCCGGTCAGCTGGAGAAAATGACACACTTACTGAGCAGGAAGGAAGGGCAGGAAGCACGTCACAGTTAACACCCTCCTGCTCCCTAAGCTGGCAGGGCTTCCAGAGTCCCTGGAATTTAGCTGCAAGGGCTTACGATCTGCTAAATTCTGGAAAACTACACAGCCTCCAAGACCCAGAAGGAAGAGCTAAGGCAGCGGCAGGAAAGGCACAAGGAGGCTCTAGTTCTGAATTCAAGAAGTCAAAATCTGTGTTTAGGAAGCAAAAATGTCGATTAGCAAAAATCAATCGAAGGGACATGAAAGTGACCGGAAGTGACGAGCAATGTGTTTAGACTGTCAGAAGAGTCGGTGCACGACAGCAAGGAGGGGGCTGTAGAAAGAGCAAGGGCACCAGAAGCAGTAGCCTAAAGGACAGTGGCATCCAGGACTGGGTACCTGGAATGAGCTCGGGGAGGACGAGAGGTCTTCATTCCTCCCAACAAGAAAAAAGGAATGGACAGAGGGAACTGGAACAGAGGGAGCCATTCGGTGGACAGGCTCCGCTCACACTGGCTGTCAACCGCTACGGTGGGTCAGAAACTGTGGTAAAGGGTGAAGTTATGATGAAAGCCACAAGCTCCTGCCCCCAGAAAGCTGATGGCAGGGAAGAACAAGGCTATTACAGAGGACAAGATGAGAGGCTTGTGGAACCCAAGGTGAAATATTTGAGATGCCCCAGAAAGCAGCATCTAAATGGAGACCTAAAAATAAATAAATAAATAAAACCAATGTGTGAATTTGACAAACACATCCCACTCTACCTCATGTTGACATAGGGTCTAGAATCCTGTTCCTTCTGAGTAGGCAAGACAACCATCCCAGGTGCCAAGAGCACAGAAAGTCTTCAACAAGGGAAGGACCGAGGATTAAAACGTTTCAAGTAATCAGATTCTAATCACCTGTCTTTTAGTATTTTGTCAGCTGCCTATAGCACTCACTTGAGAGCTCTCACTGAATCTAAAGGAGCTCACTGTGGGCCCATGAAGATGATTCAGCTCCTTGTGTAAAGGCATCTGCCACCAAACCTGAGGCCCTGAGCCTGGCCCCCCCATCCACAGGTTAAAAAGAGAGAGCTCATGTGTGTACATGTGTGCACCTGGACACACACACACACAATTCTTTCTTAGTGTAATAAAATGTTTACCATGATTACAGCCCAGCAGACCTACTGTCTGCCATTTTCCTTAGAAGATCTAAAACAAAATTAGCACCAGTACTGTACCTACAGCTGTAAGGCTAGGTACTGAGACTTAGAATTATGAACACCTCTTCTGTGCCTCACGCAAGACATATTTCACGCACTTCAAGGGAGCCTGTCCTCATGATGCCACAGGAACACAATTACATTCCCATTTTGCAGAGAACTAGGCCTCAGGAATGCGTGCTTTCCCCAAGGTGATGCAACCAGTCAGTGGCAACTTTCTGCCTGATCCCAAAATCCCTTCCAAAACTGTCTGGAAGTCATCTGTCCTCGGCCTTTTCCCCTTCCTACCCTGGCACTTTAAGGTCAATAAAAGTACAAACAGTATTTTTATTAGTGGGAATGAAGAGCCACTTCAAAAGCACCCCAGAAGCTCATTTAAAATGCATCAACTGATGAAGAATAAAATCATTCCAAGATCGTAGGGGAACTTTTAAAGGCAAAACTATTTTTTATTTACAATTTATATTATAAAACCTTATCAGAGAATGTTGTGTTCTATAGTATTGAAAGAACTGACTTTCTCCATGCTTAGTATTTTATGGTTATAACAGTATTATGAAGTTTGCAAAGTACAGATAAAAAGAATCAAAATAAATATTATCCATACTCCAAACAGCACAAGTAGTACACATGAACACTGTGTTTGGTGAATTCCACAGTCTCAACTAAGACCACACTCTGAACAGTCCAGTAAGCAACTAGACTTTTTCATTGAAAATTCTATGTTAAACATGTACATACAGCCTCCCATAGAAATAAAAAATATGATTTGGAGGTTGGGGATACAGCTTGGTGAGAGAGCCTAGCATGTATAAAACCCTACATTCAGTCCCCAGAACTAGAAACAAAAACCAAGATTTTCAATAAATAAATGATACTCTTGTCCTCCAGGCCTGCTGGATATAGCAGTTACTATCTGCATGTTACTTTTCAAACATAAGAAACCAACCAAGTGACTCTCCAAACAAAAACAAGTTAGGTCGTCTGTTTCTCCTCTCGTTACTTCCCACTGTGAACATCTCAGGACAAAGCTGGTGTGCTTTTTTATTCCACGTTGGCACCCCAATTTAATGATAGACACAAACTAAATGTTTGCTAAATATTCACTGGGCTGCTCTGCACAAAGCCATGAGACCTGCTGGGTAGCAGCCTGATGTCACAGTGAAGGTTTGTCCAGAACATAAATACATGCACAAGAGAACCAAACCTAAGCTCTCAGTTTTAATATGATAAGGTAAATGAGAACAGAATAATATTCAAGGTAAAAATATACTGAAAGATTTAAGTGCTCTATATGCAAAGGACATAGTCACAGCCCTGTTCCCCTGTGCCTCACCATTCCAACATTCAAGTTATCAACCCACTACAGAACCAATCCACCTTGAGGATGCGTTTTTAGAATGTATTACGAATGACAATAATTGTTAACAGCCTTTAGATCTATTTCCAGCAGCAGAAAGAATCAATATATGTATGGAAAAGGGTGATTCTGACTCACAGTCAAATTAGGAAATAAGATACGGAGGAGCAATATGGAGATTAGGTCACGGCTCCCAGTGAAAAGAAATATTCATTCCAAAAGTGATGGCATGGGTCAGCTTTGAATCCAAGTGTAAGGTTAACATTTTGTCTCACCAGAAAAAAATGAATTTGACCTTGTAATATTTATATCACACAAAACCTAGCAGGTACAGCTTTCTTTCTGAAAGCCTTCAGATTGCTTTCTGTTGGACTGTTTGTGTCAGAGATGTGAAATGTGATCTTAAATGGTGGCCACATTTGACGGTGACAACCCAAAAGACGGGGCTAAGAAAGAGCTTAGTATGTTCTTTAAAAGAAGAGAGAAAGAAAGAAAAAAAACCTATGTTATGTCTGCCTAGAAGAGTACAGGTGTCATTGGGGGTCTTTGGGAAGAACGGCTTCTTTTACAAAACTGTGAATAGTCTCAGATGGAATTCTAAGCAATGGCTGCTGTCAACAAATGTACATGTATCAAAATTTGGTTAAAACGTCGTAACTCTTTGTGAAGAACATAGAAGAAAACAGTTCTGAATGTGACAAATGAAACATGGTAAGTTTATCTCGGTGAATATTAGTAAAAACAAAAAGTATTCTTTATCCCTTTATATTTTTACAACTTAGTAGGGGGGAAAGCAGGGTGAAATGCAGACACGACCTAGTTAGGAAATAAAGTTTTCATATGTAAAGCTAGCATGTTATTTTTAGATCCACAAGTACATGTAATTCTAGCAGACTCTCCAGAGAACTGTTTTGTATTGATAGTGTTTCACAAATGTGTATATACTTGGCTTTCACCTTCCAAAGCATAGGCACTAATCTCTTCTTGGAGTTATTTTGTGTAAGGTCCTTTTCTACCATCATTATGTTCCCTTAGCCATCAGAAGGCTCATTAACTATGAAAACCTTAGTGATTGTTAACTAAGAGAAATATACCTATCAAAGGGCAAACGCATGATTCCGTTGACAGGTTCTAAGATGCGGTAATGAGGAGGAGGCAGCAGATGAAATACTCTGATGAACCAGGAAGAAAGTGTGCTTGGGGCCAGCCAGAGGGGGGCTGGAAAGCCCGGCTCCTATGACTCTGACACGAGATGCTGACTAACACCTAATCATCTCTACACCTGGTTTCCTTCTCAGTGCACTAGTGATGAGTGTGTCAGCCTTCAGAACACTAGTGATGAGTGTGTCAGCCTTCAGAGCACTAGAGATGATGGTGTCAGCCTTCAGTACACTAGAGATGATGATGTCAGCCTTCAGTGCACTAGAGATGATGGTGTCTACCTTCAGATCACTAGGGATGATGGTGTCAGCCTTCAGTGCACTGGGGTAATGATGTCTAACTTCACACTCCAAGAACTACCAGAGAGTCTTTATGTGTGTGAAATATGTGTTCTTAACAAGCAGTAATAATTACTGCTGTGTTGCCATCCTAGTATAATATGTATATTATACATAGGACATGGGATACAGCCAACAACACAAAATAATACACACTGTATGTTTTCCATAAAAATGTCAAGTTGTGTTTCAAGATCACAATGCTGAAGAAAGTTGGAAAAAGATCAGATATCAGAGTACAAAAATTAGGAAAGGTTTCAGTGAGAAAACATTTGATGTTTGCTTTGAGAAACAAGGACTTTGGAGGGTACAAGATAAGAGTTAGGACACACAAGAAAGATTCTTATGTGAACACCCATGTTTGTCGAACCCTGTACAGATTACATCAAATGTGTAAGTAGGCTTGTTTTAACCCTTGGGCAGTGATGTATGACTCTTGATGTATAAGAAACATATATTTGGATGAAGCCAGGAAAATTCTCAGGTAGGTACAAATAATTACCATTTTCTGGACATCTGCTGTTCACTAATTCCTATGTGCCTCAATGTCCTTTTTTCTAAAATGGAAATAACCATGTTTTTTTTTATTTAAGGAATCCCTTAGTGAGAACTCAGCCATTGACCATAATATTCAGGTTAGTGCTGCTTTACCAATCTCTGTGCCACACCACTTCACCGAACCGCACTCCACAGAGCAGCTACATGGAGAGAGGGGGTCGACTAAAGTCAACTAGAAAAGCGCCATCACCGCAAAACATTTTAGACAAACGTGGTAGTTCAAAGGGACTGGTCTGGTGAAAGAAAAACTGTCCCCCAGGTCTTTGTCTCAGGCAATGAGGAAATGAAAGATGTTTGCAAGATAGTGGAAATGGAATAAGAGAGAATAAAAAAATAGCCATGAAACTCCTCATAAAATGTCATCAAATGTCACAAATGTCACAAAACATTCAACATCGTTTACTGGATGAGATCAAGCAGCATGATATATATAGCATTATAATTATGTCATTTGCTGGTCCCAGCATCACTCTGATTATTTGTCTTTAGCCAATGAGCAGTAGACCATATGCTCAAACATAGCCCTTGAGGAAGTAGACGGCCAGATCCAAATCCAACTTTGTCTGACCTCAAAACCAGGCATCTTGGTCTCTAAACTGCTGTCCCACCGCAGCACTTATGATGATAAACATGCTGTCTGACTGTGAGAATTAATTGATATTGATTTCTCTATTCATCAGAACGCAGCTCCTTGGTATCTGAAGTGCAAGTTGTATCCATTTTCTGAGCCCAAGATGCAAATTTCAATTGCCAATCATCAATATTTTCAAAGGCATAACAATACAAACGAGACATTCTTAAAAATCTATCAAGGACCATAAATAGCATCTGCACTATTTTGCATGAAAATGACCCTATCAGTGAACATTATTGCCGCTCCTTCCACTGGGCCCAGGTCTGTCTGTGGACACAAGAGAGACTCCTACAAAGGCAAAATAAAGGAAGTTTCTAAGCAATAGAATCAAAAAGTTCATTTCTTGAAATCAGATGCTTTTAATGGGTTGTTTCGAAGACATTGTTCATATCTATTCAAATAGACCCCGGTCTGACCTAACGTTAATCTGTCACTCCTAACTGATCCTTTACAAAGCCGAAGACCACAGCTTACAAAAGGAATGTAGTTTATTACAGTTGTTGCACTCCAAATGAATATTGATTTCAATCTCAGGATGCTATGAAAGGACTTGCATCAATTACACAGTACATCAGAGTCATAATGCGAGTTACCTAGTTCCAATGATGCACACGGCAAATCAATCACTCACTTTCACACACCTTTGAGGAGGCACCAGCCACCATGAGCGTCCTTTATCTAAGGCTTGAAATGAGCCAAGCAGTGCAAAGCACAGATAGAAAAGGAAACCATCCCCGGGTTTTATAAACCATAGGCTACTGTCAGAAAGCCATTATAATTACTCCCTTTCAAGTGGGCTGTGTGTTAATACAAATACAAATGAGGGGGTAAAAAAAATGAAGCCTTAATGACAGCATTATGAGGGGAGGTTTCTCCTTTACATTATTTATTTATTCAATGGAAAATTATTTGGCAATTATGATAAAGCAACTAGAGGACAATGACTTTCCTTTGAATCACTAATTAAAATGCTGATTGCCTGTGGAGTGAGATGTGTGGTTATGGTCAAACAAGACCCTTCATTGTGCTCAACAGCTTGGGCTGGCCTGACACCTGGGTGGCAAGGGACAGTAGGAATCAAGCTAACTTCACTTCTAAATTCAAACTCCTTTTTATTCAGCAAAACTGAGGACAATGTTATGAATTTGAGCAAAATAATGCTGACGCCTGCAATCTTAAGAGAAGAAAGAGAGGGAGAGAGAGAGAGAGCATCCATCCAGGTTCTAAGTGTGTATTTGACACATTTTCTGTTTGTTCCTGGGAAAGCAATTTTTGAAGGTAAGCCTGTACTTCCTGGGTCCTTCCTCTTCTCTTCCGGCCACCTTTATGTCTGGGCAAGTCTCAAAGAAATGTCACCATCTTCACATTAATGCTCTTTGAACAGATGATTCTCTCCAATAATGGAAGAAACACCTCACTCTTAATTGTGAGGAGGAAATGGCCTATCTTATAATGAATCTAGAACTTTGAATTTTACTAACTAAAATAGTCGTTTTCCAAAATGAAAAAAATACAGTTTAAAGCCACTTATTTACAGTCTTTAAAAAGCTCAGCTGAATTCATAAAGTAGAAGGAAGGCAGACACCATTAGCCCATAGCACTGAGCATTTAGAAATGCATTCTTTGAAAAGACCTGTTCTCACCTGAATGACAAGCTCTTAAGAGTTGGAAGAGTATGCCTCCAATTTGGACATTCCCTCCACAATATCTCTTAAGAGGTTTAGCTTTCACACAACCTAGAGATGATAATAATGAGCGCCCCCTGCCCTCACACACACCCCTTGAAATACAGAGAGTATCCCACTTGTGAATGGGCTGGAGTTGTCAGGGCTATGCAGGCCTCCTCCTGACTTCTTCTCCAGCATCCACATCACAAGAACTAGTCCCTCTCCCAAATGATCCTGACGACTAGTCATTGTCAACTTGGCTAGCTTTTGGATCACCCAAGAGACATACTTCAGGATATGTCTTTGAGGAAAATGAGAGATTTATCTGAGGAGAGAAGACACCATCCCGTGATAAAATGGATGGCATCATCCCAAACGCTGAATAGGAAGGGGAGAAAGCCTAGTAAACATTGCCATTCCCCTTTCTTGGATTCCTGACGTCTCTGCTGGGAGGGAGCTTTTGTTGCCATGTCCCACCCCGGGATGGACTGTAGCTTCAAACCACATAACAGTACAAACCCTTCCTCCTTAGGCGGTCCCTGACAGGTATTTGGTCCAAGACACGAGAAAAGGAACCAAAGCAACCCACTTCACATGTTCTGTGACAACTGCCACATTTCCTTCCGAGTTGTCTTTTCCCAAACTTGTGGACTGCCACTCTTCCAGATGGCCTTAGTGCACCTCTGTGTCCATTAACCACAGTCCGTCCCTTTCGAAGAGTGGCGGGAGAAATACAGATATTTCTAGAAGTGATAAACACAGTGGGAACTGAGATAAGCGAAATAAGACCCAGGGCTGCAGCTGGGCGCCTGTGAGGGCTCTCACTCACGCGGGCCACTCTCAACCTCGATGGTACACCCATCTTCCATCTGTAGCATCCTTTCCTCCTCATAAATTATCTTGCTGCTTTTGAAAATCTGTGCAGCCTTTATTTTTTGATTCATTGGCTAAGAGGCCAAGAAAAGGTAAACACCTGGCCCATACCCCAATTACAGGTAAAAGGAACCGATTTCTTTTTCTACTTGTTTTCCATTTCTGCTTTTTCTTTCAAAAGAAAACATAAGAAGGTATTCTATATGTCTCACAGTGAACGCGAACTAAAACTTTATTACGAAATTTATCCTAATTGTTTAGTAATAAAAGTTTGTTTTATGAAGTTTCCATTTGCTCCCCACAGAGTTCATTCTTAGTCCATTGTTAACCAGGGTGAAAATCCATTCCCTCCATTTGATGCCACATAAGCTCTCAAAAACTTAAAGTTTCTCCACATATAATGCATTTAACCCAGCAAGTTCTGAGCATACACTAGGAATACTGCCACACAACCATCTGGTGTGGGGTGCAGAGCGAAGGCTCTATGCCACCAGCCCCCCCACACACAGGTAGGCATTTACACTCATAGAAAGGCGATGCTATAACACACGTCACTTCAGCAATCTGCTTAACTGGCTTAAGCGGTGACAGGGCCAGGTTTCAAGTTCACACCACCTATAACCACTGCACTATCAACGGCCATTCCTCTTCATTCCCTGACTTGTAAAACATTAATAAATGGGACAATGATAAACTATTCATCAGAATCAGATTAAAGCAGCATTTCTTTAAAGACTGGCCTTCAGTTTGATTAATTTATCTTTGGGGGTTCATTTACTCATCGTTGCCTGTGGCTCCCTTCCTACACAGCGCTCATGAGGAGGCCACAGTCACACCCATGACGTACGACACTCCTGAGGCGGCCTGAGCACTGGGGTCCGACCCCCTCAGGCCTTTCTCCTCCAAGTGCAGTCCTCAATTTTTTTTAAAGTAAATGAGTGAATAGGTGCCTGACAACATGGACTACCGTCTTTCCAAAATGCCACCAATCTGTCCATTTTGCATTCCTTCCTTTACCAGTGTCAATTAAGGTATTAGCAACTTCTGGTTTTCCAGAATCTCAGGAAACCAGCTTATTCCTCCTTTCTATTTCTGCGGATTCCCATGAACATCCTGTAGTCCCTTCCAGGCATCCCTAACCTGGGTCGCTTAGATCGGGGAGTGGGTCCTCTGGAACCTCCCTACCCACTGCCAGGTTCTTTCAGCAACTGACGTGGTGCCCTTTCTGCTATGGAAAAACCATTATCCTTTGCAGAGGGAACAGAAGTCAACTAGAATTTACTACCATTTTTCTCTGTGTAGTCAGCTTTAACACTCTGCCATCTGCCCCAAACAATGCAAATCGGCAAATATTTATGGCACGCCTACAATGTGCAAATATTTTCATGAGAACAAAGAGAATACAAAGACGGTACGGTGTGCTTCAGGAGTGGGGAAGGCAGGGCCCGATCTAGGAAGAGGAGTGAGAGACAGAAAAGGCTAAGTCTGGTAGAAGTGAGGAATGGACACTGAGGAACAAAAAGCCCGAAGAGGAGGGTCCACTTACACAATGAACTCGAGTTTTCTTTCATTCTGGTTTTGTTCACACATGTGATTTTAAATATTTTTAAACTATATACCGTAGGTGTACATTTTCAAAACTGGTGTGCTCCTGCTCCTTTTGTGTGTGTGACAATTGCTCTTTTCTTTGTGGAGTTCATTTAGTTCTTACTGCTATTGTCTGCATTTTATTACGGAAGCCTCACACGCCCATCGGCCATCGCCACTCGGTCCCTTTCTCACTCACTGGGTCGTTGATTCGGTCCTGCCACAACGGTTACTGTCAGCTGACCATCAGGCCACATTGGAAAGTCTTAAGTCACAGCATGCCCTCGCCCTAGTGTTAGACTGTCTGCTGTGGAAAGTCGGAGGTCTCTTGGCTTTGAACAAGAACCTAAAACATTTGTCACTTGGACTTTAGGAATCTGTTTCCTGCGGGAACTGTGAGGTGGCTCAGCAGATAAAGGCACTTGTCACCAGGCCCCAAAAGCCTGAGCATGGCCCCCAAAGTCCAAACAGTGGAAGGAGAGAGTCAGTGCCCAAGGGTACAAACACACACACACACACCATAAATAAATAAAATTGAAGATGATAAAATATTTTAATAAATATTTTAAAATATTCTTCTAACCTCAAGTAGCCATTCTAGCTTAGCTGTACATAGCTTTCCCCTGAGCAACCCATCCTGCCTTAGTTTGGAGGCTGAGGACAGCCAAGTGTCCCAACCTTTCCTCGATCATCCGAGAGATTATTCTGAAGACAAGCGTTACATTCTTCTGATTTTTCCTGGCAGGCTGTCTCCACAGGGAAACCTGCAGTGTTCTGAGGTCTCCCCAGTCACAGATGCTTAAGTGTAGCAGCTAAGCCCTGCTATGGCCCAACTACTGAATTAGTCCATCCACTGAAAAATGCTTTCTACGTGGATGTTTATTTTTATATTTACAAATATTTCTTAACTACCTTTCCCATATTCCAAAGAGTAATGTTTACTGTTGAAATATGTGAAAGTACAGAAGAAATGAAAGGCCAAAAAAAAACCCAAAAACCTAAATTTATCAGGAAAAATTTTTTTAACATTCTTAATACATTTTCTTCCTGTATATATGTAGCTGTGCATTTGAAAACACAAATATATGTCTGTGTACATGTTCATACCCAATGTATAAGGGCATGTGTGTGTGTGTGTACACTACATGTTGACCTATGAAATATGTGGTGAGTGCTTTGAAGCGGCCCCTTGCTGAGAGGAAAGCAAATCCTTTATGTAAGTCCTTCCACTCAGTCCTTGAGCCAAGAACCTGCTCTACTCTTTCTGCCACAGTTCAGTCTTCTGCTTCAGATCTGGACTTTGTACTCTGATTTCCAAAGAACCACTGTGAAAACCTATATCCACCTTTCCTCCCATTGGTCAAGTACTAATTTATGTGTTGCTTATTTTTATCTTGTTTTCTTCTCTTTATTGACCATAATTCCCAAAGTAAAGCCATCTTGGCCTTAATGTTGAGTCTTCGGTCAGCCTCTTCCCAGGACCCCAAACTAGAAAACAGATGAAGGCATCATGTACAAGGTTTCCCCTTGCAGGAGTCTAAATCTCAGAAATACAGCCCAGGGCTTTTCTCATCTCTCTTCCGAATATATCAATAAGCAGACCACCCTCAGAAGTGTCTGCCTCAAGGATGGGTTCTAGCTCTGCAAACCACTCTGCTCAACTCAGTCTCCCCTCATCTGCTTCAGAGACCACTGCAGGTCTGGAGGAGAAGCTCCCTGAAGACACTCCACCCCGTGGGGACTCCTTAGAGTTCGAGTTCAGCACAGCATGCTTCAGGGAGGGCTGTGCTACAGGGGAGCAGCTGAGGCTGCTGGACCACTCTGCTGGGGCAGAGGTGCCCCTTTCTACATAGAAGCAAAGTCCTACAGTCTCCAACCTCTAGACGTAAACTGATAACTGCCTGCTGATGCTCTATTCTCTGAATATTGGTTTTGTAATTCTCTCTGCTCAAAAATAATGTGTTATTGTTATATAATATTGGTACACACATACGGATCATAAACAATGTGCTGTTTTGCTTCATATACATCTATGAAGCTTATATATATATACTGCATAATGATAACTTAGAAGAAACAAAATAATTTTGAATGAAAATAAAGTGGCATAGCCTGTTGTCAAGGCAAATATGAACCAATTATCATATATATTGTGTTAAACACTAAAAAGAATCATATATGGGTTATACAAAATTATCCAAAGAAATGAAAATGATTTTTATAAATAATAAAATCTAGGAATGAGAACTATAACTCAGGAACCTAAAGCAAGGAAATTGTTCCACAGTTCATCAGGTTTAGTTAACTTACAAAGACCAAATATGACTTATTATGCTTATACACTAAGCTTTCAATATATATTATTGAATCATTTGATAAGTGTTCTCTATCACATTATAGAGGTGATAATGATTATTTTCTTACCATTATGTGATCATCATTTTAAGATTAGGTCCAAAAAATGGTATGTAAAATTTTATTACAATTTGAGTAGACATTTTTTAATTGACAGCACTAATTACAAACACATATCTATAATTTTATCAGGAACAAAAGGCAAAGCTATATTTATCTATATTTTTATTTTTCTTTGTACAAAAACACAATATGATGAAAAACAAATAAACACTATTCCCTTGTTCATTACCTGTGTTTACATCATATTGTACACATCTTCTTGCCCTAAATGACATGACAGTACACAATATTAACTCAATGATATTTTTATCCCTGCCTGTTCTACACTAAACTGCAGGGCTTGTGTAAGGCTTGCTTTTTAACTGGTGTCTGTCTCGCCGTGAGCAGTAAGGTAACAGGACTAGTCCTACAATAAGGATGTTTGAAGTGATTTTTCTTGTTCTTCTTCAATTAGACATCTACAACAGAAGTGGAAACAGTTTAATTTATAGCTTCAGCTTATTGTGACATTTCCATGCCACTGTTGTCCTGAAAATGACATAAAACGACGACAATTCTGAAGGACAGTTGGACAATTCAAACTTTCAATGCGTATTCCACCCCCTCTTAACTTGCCTTAGGCAAATATAGTAAATGAAAAAATCTTCATAGATATGCCATAAGACAGTGTTTTTTAAATTAAAAACAAAAATATCAAAGTCAGTTCAAAGATCCATTAATAAAGACCTGCTTCCATGATGTAATATGCAATTATATACCATGTAACTCTATTTTGATGCAAAAATCACAGTAGGTTAATTTTTTAAAAGCATATTAAGATCAATGAGCATAGTTAAGTGAATTTTTAAAACATAAATGTATTTTAAAAACTAGGAAATTACCACCAATTTTTAAGTAGTCATATTTCTTGAGGTGGGATCATAGGTATTTTTAACCTTTATGTTTGTGCAAACTATATGATATGTATGTTTGATATTTATAATCAAAATGGCAATAGATGATTAACTTCTAAAATTTGACTTTAAACCCATTATCATAAAACAAAAGCAATCAAATAAATCAATAGTCATGATTCTGAGTTCCACATGAGACATTTTTATAGGTTCTCATTAGCTAACCCTCAAACACCTATAGAGAGCTATTGTGAGCATTCACCAACTACAAAAACACAATGATCTCCTCCAGGGCTAAGAGGTCTGTGTGTTCATGACGTCACAGCAACCGATGCACACTGTATTCATCAGGTATGGGGAACAGAACTGAAGAATACCAGGCGCCTCTGGTCTCTCCTGCTCACTGAACTGACTGGTGTACTTTAACCATCCAGGGGCGTAGACATCAGGATCTGGGCTGACACAAGGTGATGGGCACTGTGGTCAGAAAACCCACCTCCAAAACACTTCCGCTAAGAACCATGACTTCTGATACGAATTGGGTTTGGGTCTGGGCTTGGATGCATTCATTGCAACATGGATTCCACAGAACAAATGCCCAGGCCATTCACTAAACTGGTTTTTAATGATAAGATGATGAGAACATTTTATTGATTGGGCTCTAAAATTTTATTGGATGTCTTCTATTTGCCTGACACTGTTCCTTGCCTCACCTAATCCACACAGGACAACTGTTAGCTCCATTTGCTGATGAGATACCTGGACCACAGAACGGATGCAGCAGCAGTCCCTACGGACTGTGATGATGGGCACGTTCAGGAGGTGGCTAGCATCCAATCAGCCAGGCCTTGGAAGAAATTGTCCTTTAGAGAGAGAGAGACAGCAAGCATTTCTGCCCTGGTCTGCAACTCGCCAGCTATATATTCTCAGCAAATCATAGCCTCTCTCTATACCTAGCTTCTCCGCCTTTACATGAAGGAAAAGAAAACTCTTCTACATCCCCATATTCAGGACTTAGTAAGGATGGAAAAGATAAGGGTGTGCAACAGTACCTGGTCCAGCTTAAAACCCATGATGGAAAAACAAAGGCAGGGTCCTGGTATTATGCTGGCACCACACTAGAACTGTGCCCTACCTAGGCCTCCATGACTACCAAGTCCCAGTAGCAGCAGCACTGTTGCTGCCAGGGGCATCTCACACCACACTACACTCCTCTTCCAAATGCTGGAGCAGCTCTGACTCTCTCAGGCTGTTCACAAGCCTCCTCCCTCTAAAAATCCCACCTCTCCCACTAATCCAAACTGTGCACTCGGGCACAAGTCCTAAGAACTGGACCCTCAGCCTGTAGTCATGGGCCACTTGTGTCCCTTTGCCGCTTGCTTTCATGTTGCTGGGTTCTTCCACAGGCACTTTAAAGTGGGGTGCTGTGGGATGCTGATTTCTTCCCAGGTGGTCTGTTCTTTCAGGAAAGGAGTTGCCATCCATACTTCATCACTTACTGTTTCAATAAGTGAGGGGTCCGTAGCAGATTTCCAATAAATGCTTGCTACCCTGAAAGCCCAGGCTCTCCTCGGGTGTGAGTCAGAGTCCTTTTGCCTCACCATCCATGGTCGGTCCAGACTCATATAGTCTATCAGTTGATGGGGGCCACATTTTAAACAAGGTGACTGCGGAGCAAAGGTGTGCTGGTGCCTGGTCCTTACAGAGGTCTCTGGAGAAGGCAGCATGTGACAAAACACCTCTCCCCAGCCCGAAATGACAGTCGCACAGGTGAGGACTCCTGAGGCCAGACCAACCATAACACTGACACTCAGCTCATAAATCACGCCTGCTACTCCTGCAAAGTTAGTGAGTTTCTAAAATTTCATAAGGGTCGAAGATTTTCTGTCGATTCATGACCTATGCAATAAATAAATCACAGCCCATCCTACTGGATGTAGAAGCCTCACCTAGAGTTAGTGAATTCTATAAATCCTCAAAATTATAAGGGACTATAAATTTCATGTGTCATGATTACAAATTTAAAAACCTTTAAGCCTTCATTCTTTATATTCCTTCAGAATAAAAAAAAGGTCTAACTTTTTTGTATGTCAATATGGAATGTCTTGTTAAAATTTGTGATTTTCATCCTTTAGACATGAGGCTAACAACCCTGTATCTGCCAGAGATAATCACTTAATCCATCAGCTGGTTTCCCTACAACTTTTCCTATAAATGTATACACATATATTTGCATACAGAGAGATGATCCGGCAATCTTACTAGAGTAAGTTTCAACAATGTTTTTCATCTAGGTTGTGCTAGAGGTCTTTTCTCACACTACAGTGGGGGTCAACACATGAAGATCCACAAGCCAATTCTCCTCATTTCCACTCTCTTACATATTGTCAGTGCCGCTCTTGCACTAAACAGCCGAGCTAAATACTGCAACAAAACCATGCAGCCCACGAAGCAGGAAAGGCCATCAATTCTATTACCAAGAAAGTTCAGTCCCCTCTACCCTAGAACGTGAGACAGTCATCCTTAGGACACTTCTGTCTCTACCAAAGGCCAGGTAAAGCACCAGAGGTTTTCATTTCTAACTCAAGCGGTATTGTCACATTTGCTTCTAAAAAAGCAAACCAAAGATGTTTACCACCTGAAAAACACAACATTTCTTTTAAATTCTACAATCCAATCTATGTGAAAGGTCCTATC
Organism: Ondatra zibethicus; assembly: GCA_004026605.1. NCBI lineage: Eukaryota > Metazoa > Chordata > Mammalia > Rodentia > Cricetidae > Ondatra > Ondatra zibethicus. The sequence goes on from PVIU01002801.1 coordinate 103,341, forward strand.
TGCTCTGGATCCTTTAGAGTTTGGGGAGATACTGAATGGATTCATTAGGGATTCTCCTTAAACAGCAGTGTGTCCTTCAGCCTGATTAGTAATTTAGCCTATGATTTTTCAAAAAAAAATTTAGATGTGATAGAAGAATATAGAATGAGACAATTGGTGAGATAAATGAGTGACAGGCTTCTGGGCTTCCCTGCACCCATCTGCACATGGGAGGTTTGCCTTGGGTGTTCGCAGAATCCTTTTAGGTCCTCACATGCTTAAATAACTACAATTCCTCTCATAGAGAGGAACTCACAATAGGACCTTCATTCATTTAAAATTAGTACAAGGCTCACTATAAATTATTAAATTATAATTAATATAAATCACTATAAATTATTGCACTCCTATAAATAAGATTGATGGCAGAGTTGGAGAATAGTATATAACAGCAGCAACAAAGTCATCACTTGACCTTATTATTTCTCCGTGTTCACATACAACAAACCGGCATTCACACATTAATTATTAGTAGATTCTACCACCTACTTAAACAATGTGAGGAGACTCAGGGCGGCTTTACATAGTTATCAGGATGCTAAATATTTTCAGTGTTTTCAATTGGACTGGTCAGGTTGTACCAGGCTTCTGTTAGAGGGAGCAGTCATTGTCTCATCTAAATGTTCACGTTTTTCACCAGTGCTTGTTATAAAATGTTATACAAACTTTAAAGAACATCCTGGCCATTGGATAAAGCATGGGCTTCTCATTTTACTCCCCCCTAAAAAGGCAAATAATGGAAAAATGAGTTTTGTTGGATCAAGAATAATGGTAATAACAATTAGCTTTCAGTCATCCATAGTGTGCCTCCCAGCAGAGTTCTTAGAGACCTCTTTGGTGATCTGGTAGCTTATCTCTCAGGTGACAGGCTGAAGGAGGTCACAGCTGCCCTTCACCCGTCAACTGTTTTTAATGAAACAAGTACATTAAGTTTGATAGTGGTGCCGTTGTATGGAAATAACAAAGAGGAGGGGGGAATGAAAAAAATTTTCCTATCAAAACTTTAGATGCAAAGCGAACACCAATGTAATTATCCTAAGACTGTATAACATGTTCTACAAACCAAAATCACAAATTCTGGGCTCACTCGCATGGCATCCAGCCCCTCCTCCAAGATCTGCTTTCAGAGTTCTGATTTGGAAAGTTATGAAAGCAAGAGGCAGAGGGGACTGCACTGGTAAAAATGATCAACAGAGTCAGATACAAAACAAAGCCATGAAAAAGACAAGGGGATGAGAAAAGACACAAGATTGTGCATGAAGCCCGAGGTCAACATCATTGGTTCCTTTTCCTCTGTTCAGCCAACCAGTCAGAAGTTCCATGCTTCCAGGTAGAGCTAGGAGGACTGAGGGCTGAGGGTCAGAGTTTCTGGGCCAAGATCACTGTCAATAACAGAGGAAAAATGAATAGAAGAGGAACTGTCTTGTTGAAACATCTAAGCTGTGGACAGAGCTCTTCCAGAGGCTGGATGAAACAGTAGCAAACGTTTTCTGGATCCTGAAGAGCCTAGAACCAAAGGATACCCTGGGGGCAGCTGCTTGAATAACTTCAAGGAGACTCCTTCAGTCTAGAAAGTTCCGAGATTTCTTCTGGCGCTAGTCGGCCTGATCCTTCCCTCTGTCTTCAGGTCCAGACTGCTTCGGTGAAATATCTTGTATGTTTGGGGTTCCTCCTTACTCAGTGACAGAGGCCCCTATCTCTATGGCTGTCATCAGCGGCTTCCTGTTGGACTGTACGACTTACGCTCCACTCCACAGTAAGCACACAGGCTATAGCGAGTGCGTAAAGAAACCTTGTACTGAAAGTAGGACCCCAGCTGTGGTCCAGCTAACAGCCACAGGACATCTCTTAAGACACCTTGCCTGTCACGGCAGGGTGGGTGAGGTCTTAAAAAGTTCCTTTCAAGGCCAACCTTAACAAATCACCTCAACATAAACTTGAACTCTGGTAACACATCCACCCTATTCTTGACTCCCCCCCTCCCTTGAAAATTGAAACGCACGCATGAGACAAGGCTTAGAACTTTCTTGTGAAGCAAGTAATAGCCATAAGCCTTTCAACTGCTATGCAAAAATCTTACATGGCTTTCTTTGAAATCCAAATAACCTGCACGCATCCAAGGAAGAGCACTCATGATGGTGTCCCATTCCTTTTTGAAAGCTTCATTTAGACACCTTCCAGAGACCCTTCGTGGCACAGAAAAATCTTAAACTGTCTCTATTTGACTGTGCTTGCCTGGAGCATTAAGTCCAATCCACTGGGTCTCACCTCAGTAACTCCACGCAGACTAGACAATTCCTGCAGTCAGCTTCCCCAAGGGGTTTGTTAAGTTTCACATACATTTAGTCCTGCAGCTGCCCTGCTCGAGTTGATAAACTTGTAGCTAAATTCTTTCTGCAGCAAAGCGCTGCTGGGCTTATGTTTTTTATCACCAGGAGAATAAATACTGCAGAAGAAGCTGTTACTATGTGTTAGTGTTATCCATTAGTTTTTGGCATAATTGAGCTTACATTGCAATTTCTCAGTAACTGATAAGTATATTTTGCGGCTGTGGTTAAAAGGTAACAAGAATTAAAAAGAGCTAATACTTAAATATATTTTATAGCAAGAAAGGGAAGGAATTCTGATGCCTTACAAGGAGCAACAGAATGAAGCAGAAATTATGGATGGAATTTTCATTTTTATTAAAATTCAGAAGTTGCTATGATACACACCTATACAAAACTGTTCAAAAGGAGCCACTGCAAAAAAAGTTCTCTATTCTAATACTGTTCCTCACACCGACTGTTTGAATGACTTACCAAGGTCACCTAACACCAGTGACAACGGTTAGGGCTAGATCATTGATCTCCTAATTGTAATCAGAGCTCTGTGAAACGTGGTCCAGCCAATAGCAATAAAACATCTGCATCTTCAAGTGCTGTTGACATCTGAAATCCAGCATATATTAAATCAAAACACTGGAGTTCTCTAAACCATCCCTCTTCTCCAGTTTGTTACCCACAGCATCACACGGCTATCAGAACTGGTGGGATCTACCTCATCTGGCACTCTCACGTAATATAAGTCCTGTTTACATTTTTGTTTTATTTTTGTTTGTTCAAGACAGGGTTTCTCTGTGTAACAGCCTTGACTGTCCTGGACTCTCTCTGTAGACCAGACTGACCTTGAATTCCGAGATCTGCTCCCCTCTGTCTTCTGAGTGCTGGGATAAAGGTGTGTACAGCCACTACCCAGCAAGCCCTGTTTACTTTTTAAAACAGAGTATCATTGTATGTACTCATTAATTATTTCATACATATGAAATGTATCTTGACCATACACACTCTAAACTCCCCACTCCTGCTCTACTCAGGAGCCCCCAAACTATCCCCATTTGCCTTTCATTTCCTCTCTGTGTTTGCTGCTGGTTTGTTGTGCACTTAGTGCTTCCTGGTGGGATATTAACTGATCTCGTTAGCTTGTTCTTGTGCTGGTCTTGTGCAGGTAACCATAACTGCAGTGACTTTGCAAGTGCCATACACGTCATGTACAGAAGACAACATTTCCCAGCACTTCTCCTATTCTCTGGCACTTATCCCTGAGCCTCGGGGGGAGTGGGGAGCGATGTCCCAGCTATCATTTACTTTTATATCCTGCTTTTCCACTCACATGCCTTTGGGGAGTCTCCTCTTGCTTCAGATTTTCACCAGTCCCAATTCTGCTGAGCACAAAACCACTGACTGGTCCTGGACAAAGCATGCCCGTTGCTTTAACTCAGTCCCTAACATCTTAGATTTGTCTATTTACAACTTATCAGGAGCCTACACACAACCCAAACATTCTTCCCGGAGTAATTTTTGATTCCTCTTCTCAGAAGCCATCAATGGCTCCCAACTGCCTCTTGAATCAAATGAAAACTTCTATTCGAATGATTAGCTTCCCTCCTAAGTACCTTCATCTTCATTCAATGCATTTTTTTCCAGCAAGTATTTGTTGAGTAATCACTTTGCGCTTAGTTACATGCTGCACCCTGCGGAAAATTATAAGACATATGTCACACTCCCTGCACTTATGGATCTAACAATCAATGTGGAAAGACAAAACATGCACACATCAAACACTTACAGCAAGAAAGGCTGTGTCTGACTATGTACAGGGAAGTGTACAAAACACACATCATGGCTTATTGGGAGTTACGGTCCTTGTATGAGCCAGAACAGCTCTTGGAAAGACTTGGGAAAACCCATGCTCCAGAAAAAGTGTTTTTGTCCAGGGTAGGAACTGGCTTGCTCAATGCTCAGAGGCTGAAGCAAGAAGTCTCCTTAGCCTAGAGTCTCCCTAGGGCTAGCAAAAACTGAGACCTGGAAGGAGGCAGAAGTGGAATAATAAGGATTCTTTATGGGTCCATTAGGAACCTGGAACCACCCTCAGACAAAAGGGAGGGAAAGAGTTACTGAGAACACAGCAAGGACAGAGTGACTGTTTATCACATAGCAATATTCAGAGTGGACCTTTAGGTAAGAAATTATTAAACCAGTGCAATTATCAGGAGATAAGGTCACAACAAAAGCATCTGCGGATGGAAGAAGAAGCCCAGGCCAAAGAGATATTCTGATGGCACCTGTTAAATACCTAAAACAAGAAAGAGAAACTGTGACTGGGGTGCCATGCTAAGGTAACAAAGAACAAAGACATATTCTTTTATAAAATGAAGCCAGGAGGGAGGATGCGGTCTGGTGATGACAGGATGGGCTGAAGGGACAAGCCTACAGTGCAGATGGAAAGTGAGGATATAGTCTACATCTGAAAGACACCAGCACAGAAGTGGTAGCGAGAGAGTGCTGCTTGCTGTCCAAAGCCATGCTGCTTCCTACGCAGCACCCGCCTCCATTGCTCCCTAGCCCAGGCATGGCAGTGCAGCTGAGAGACAAAGCTCTCCAGTCAGTATAACATGGGCAGCCTCTGCTTCCCTCCCTTCCACTAACTGGTGAAACGGGGTTAGTGGGCCATGGCCCAAATCCTATCTCTGGGGAGGTAAAGGCATGAGGGTCAGAAGTTTAAGATCATTCTCAGACACACAACAAGTTGAAAGCTTGCTTTGGCTACCTGAGACCCTTTCTCAAAATAAACCAAAAAGAAAGAAGGGATGGAGGAGAGGAGGAAGGGAGGGGAGGGGAAGGAAGGAAATAAAGGATGGGGGAGCTCTTACAACCTATAAGATGCCTAGCATCCAAATGAGCTGAAATAAATGGAGGTGATTGAGTAACTACACAGACTAGAAGGGGGTGGGCAAAGAGAGAAAGAGAGGGAGAGGGGGAGAGATGAATATGATATAAAAGCACACAACATTGATATCATTAACTCATTGACACTCAGCATTGCTTGTTCAGCAATTAGCCTATTCTAACATAGTTGGCTTCCAGGAGAAATCTACAGCACACAAAACCTCAGCTATTGCATTAAACTTTGTCATCCCTGTCCTCCTCGATGCCCACCCCCCCATATTTTTTCTTTCAGTATACTTTCTAGAACAATCCCCACCATATTAATCCTTGTTTTTCCTGGCTTGCTGCTTCTGCACACATCCACCATCCTATAGTGAAGTAGCCGCTGCCTGTCTCCAGCTGACAACAGTCACCACAATCATTTTCCCGTCCCTACAGCACTTGTGCAAATATCTCTATCCATCTGTAACTGGTTATGACTGCGTTTTTATGTTTATTTTATCTGTTATCATGTATCTCCATTTATATTTGTTCCATTAGATTATAAACTCAATATGAGCAAAGATTGGGTTCCCTATTTCCTTTGTAATTTCCTACATGCCTCATATACTGCCCTATGTTGTCAGTGGTTCATAAAGACAACTAATTGAAGTTCAAACTTCTACTCAGATGCTTGCACGAGATGTGGAAGCATTCAGAGTCTGCGCCTAAAACATAAATACACACGCAGTCTTGCAGTGACGCTCTCCTCTAGCCAGCAACATCGGGGAATGAGCAGGCCCACAGAGTTAATCTCGCAGTCAAATATACTGCAGCCAGAAGGAACACAGAGGTAAACAAAAACTGCACATTTAGTGTGCATCTGAGCCTGAAATGTTCTCCCGTAAACGGCATGCTAGTGATAGTTATTAAAATAGGTTTCAACTAGACTTTCAGCTGCAAACCAAATTCAATTAAATCTACTTTACACTTGTCTAACTGGTAAAGAAAATGTTTCATTTGAGGCACTACAGGCATCCTTCAGATATCATTAAATCTAGTTGCTCCCAACTTTCTTGAAATTCAACTCATTCCATGGCACCCCTACACTGCCTCTGTCCCCGCATCCCCAGTACAGGTGGGATTCTCTTCTTTGCATGGGAGGTAATGCATATATGTCAGTTATAGCACCCATCATACTAGATGGTAACTATGAGCCTTTCTGTTTGCTTCACCCCACCCTACCACAGACACCTTGGGAACAAGCACTGAACTGCACTCCTCTGCAAACCCCACAGACTCCATCATCATGCTGAACACTGTTTTTATCTCTAACATCAAAAATCCAACCTAAAGAAGCTTAAAGAACAGAAAGGAAGGGAAAGGGAAAGGGGAGGAGGAGGAAGAGGAAGGAGAAGAAGAAGAAGAAGAAGAAGAAGAAGAAGAAGAAGAAGAAGAAGAAGAAGAAGAAGAAGAAGAAGAAGAAGCAAAGTGATGTGAATGATAAGAGGTGCTAGGACAATATCACATTGATTAATAGAGTTGCCCACCCAAATATTTTTTTAAATGTGTGTATGTGGTGTACGTGGCATATGTATCCATGTGTGTGCACTGGTGTATGTTCATGTGCAGGTGTTCATGTGCATGTGGAAGCTAGAGGTCAATGTTAAGTGTCTTCCTCTGCTGCATTCCACTTTATCATGGATGGAGCATCTCTCTGAACCTGGCCTTCAATGTGGGCTTACCAGAAACCCACAGGATCCACGTGTCTCTGCCTCCTACTGTTGGGATCACAAGAGTGTGCATCACGCCTGGCTGTGTGAGTGGGTGCTGGGGACTGACTCTCGGGACCTCATTCTCTCATAGCAAGCGGTTCACTGACTGAGCCATCTCTTTGCCCTCCTAAATATGTATTTTTTAGAGAATTTGCACCAAGCATAAAAAGGCTTTCATCATTTCTCCTGAAAAATATCAAAGGAGATACTAGAAAAATAATATGTGTTCTCTTCCCTACAAGCCCCTTTTCTATGTTCATGTCTTCTTTTTTTTTTTTGGTTTTTAGAGACAGGGTTTCTCTGTAGATCTGGAGCTTGCCCTGGAACTAGCTCTTGTAGGCTCATGTCCTTTTCTTTTGTTTTCTGACCCAAGGAGTTTAACCAGAGCCGTGTGAGTGACCAAAGCTATGGAACTGTTTAATGGAACATCATGACCTCACCAGTACACATCCCCATCATTTGCAGGGAGGGGCACAGTCCCGTGGGTCTTCCGTGACTGGCAATTGACAGGTTCCATCTTGTTCAGGCCCAGGACAGGCAAGCACAACTATTGTGAGATCACAACTGCAAAGGCCGAGCCACGCCTGGACAGTAGCATTGCACAGCTGTTCTTCTACCATCTAGCTCTTGCTTCTCTCCCCTCACTGCTCCAGTGTCCCCTGGGCCTTAGAGGGAGCAGGATAAAAGTCTGTCTGGCAGCCAACACTCTTCCTTATTCTTAGCACCTTGTGCAAACAAGAGTTGGTGGGAGATAAGAGAGGGTGTGGGTGAGAGGAATCAGAACACATCATAGACATGTATGAAACTGTCCAGGAAAAAAATGATAATTTGTATAAATAAGTTTCCAGAAGGAGAGGGTGTTATGGATGCAACTCAGTGGCAAGCACTTGCCCAGCACATAATATGCCAAGTCTTCAGTTCTATCCTTAGTACTGGATAAAACAGAAACAGACCTCCACCCTCTGTATTACTCAACCATGATTTTGCTTTTGCTGATATGTAAAATGGGTACAATTTGTGTCTTTCTCAACAATAACTTTTCCACTGAAAATCAACCAGAAAACATCTATTCAGATAGTTCACACACAAACACAAACACACACACACACACACACAAAGGTCTAATGCAACTATAACCAATTGATTAGTTCTTACACTTCTCTGAAAAATAGATACGCATACTATCTAACTATCTACAACCCAACCATGTGAGATAAGAAACCTAACAGTAGTTATAACTCCAATCTAATTTCTTACAGGACTCACACTGAAAGTCAAGATACAGCAAGGTTCAACTGGACATTTTTCTCTAACCACAGTCAATTTATAACTGAAGAAGCAAAAATCACTGCCTTAGAAGGAAATTTATTACTCGAAAGCGATGAGCAGGCATTTGCCACATTCATTACATGGTATGGGGCATACAGAATGCAAACATGAACTAGGTATGGCCGTGCGGAAAAGGGAAGGGACCAGGTGCCACTCCCAGAGTGGAGCGCGGCACAGGCTGTTGATGGGGAGGGGAGGCAGACATCAGAAAGATCACTCCACTGGCAGAGGAATGGCACCTGCAGCTGCTTTCTGGGAGCTGGCACTGAGAGCCTTTCGGGGAGTGTGGCTGGGCTTTACCAAGAGCGACAGACAGAGCTGCTTAGGACAAAGTTAAGCCTGGCAAAAGACATAAATTATCTCGGAGGCGCAGAACCCCTCTAGGTAGAAAAGGCAAAGGAGAAAGAAGAGCAGTCAGAAACTGGGGACGTGGGCTGTAACTGCTAAGGACTTCAATGAGAAGCTGGAAACCTGGAGTTTCGTCCGTACACTGGAGTTTCGTCCGTACACAAGGGGGAGCCAGTGAAAGTTCACTTGGCTTCTTTAGACTAAGTCAAACTCCACACAACAGGAACTCTTCTCGAGTGAACAGATCAGTGTGTGGCATCTCTAACTGAGGCATGTATGTGGTACCAAAACAGCAGCATCATCCCAAATGGAACCCTTGTCCTCATGCAAACAGTTGTATTCCCTTCTTCCCCTATTGCCTAGTAACCAGCAACCTGAGTTACAAAGTTCTGATGAGTATGTAAGTATGTATGAATATCGTAAATAGTTTATATAACATACAAACCATTGTATTTGCTTTCCTCCCTTAAAAACTGTATTCGTACCAGTATTTTATTTTTAATGGCTGAATAATATTCTATTGCATGCATATAATATACTTTATTCATCTGGTGGTAGCCTTTGGGCATTTTTCACCTTTTGGCTATTGTACATAGTTCTGCTATATACACCCATGTATTTTTCTACGTCTAAAATTTTTACCTACTAGGAAAAGTGATGGATAATATGGAAATTCTATGTTTTACTTTTTACAAACCACTAAGCTGCCTGCTACACTGGCCAAACCCTTTTGCTTTCCCCAGTGTAAGTTCCTAAGTAGGCTGTGACAGGGAAAGAATGAGGCAGTTAAGTGGCCATTCAAAATGTCTAGATGAACGATGGCCACACTGAGCCAGGACCAGGTGGCGGGACACAGGGAAGCGCAGAGTTTGGAACACACGGAGAAAGAAACAGCATGAACAGACACGCAGGAATAGACGGAGGCCTCCGGCTGGAGTAACTGAGTCAGTGGTTCAAATACCCAGGAAGTTACAGCACAAGAAGTTAAGGGGGCTGATTTGGAAAAATGGCATCTCCTAGATCCCCAATGGGCCATGAGGAATTGTGGGAAGGTGAAGAGGTGGAGTTTCAGGTTCAGCAGGGATGAAGACAAGGAGGGGAGCTGCAGAACAGCTGGGCAGGGAAGACTTAGAAGAAGAGCCTGGGGCCCAGAGGAGCAGTTGAGAGAAAGTCACAGACAGTGTAAGGTGAACTAAGACCTTGAGAGTGAGAGGGCTTGCAGAGCGCTGTGGCTGAGTTTGCAAGACTCAAAAATAAGATTTATAGATTATTTACTGGAACCTCCTGTGGAAAGGCTCAGTGACGTCATGGTTAGTTTCTCCAAGAGCACAGCACTCAGTGGAACTCTGCTAGTTTGGACTGCCACACCTGAAGCCTCTCTGCGTATGTCACATTTACATGTAATGTCTTTTACCCTGCAGGAGCTGTATATGACATTGTTTCTCATTTGGCAATGACATTCTGAGTCTTAGGAAGGTCAATTTGCCGAATACCCATAACTAGTGCTTCCTTCTGGAACAGCCCTCCTAGCTTCCATCGTCTTTAAGGTATTTCCTGGGAGGTTTCTGGCAAAGCAAAAAAATGTTTCAAAGATAAGACCCCAATTTAAGGTACTCAATGCACTTAAAACACTTAAAGCATAACTACGAGTAGGACTGTCCATTTTTGTAAACACTAAAGGTTCCAATAGTTTTCTTGTAGATTTCACCCACAATTTGTTTTTTTCTCTAGAAACATTTCACTCCCTTACATTAACATTTTAATGAAGAAAAGTATTTTGTTCTCTAATCGCTAATTTACAAGGGTTCGGTATATTTAACTACTACAGTTCTGGGTCTGTCTGGGTTTTGTCTTCTGCTGAAAGATAAGCATGAGCAGAATTAGCCTGTCTTAATTTTTGTTCACACCCTATTAATTCAATAGGCCGGAAGTCAGGCTGCAAGTTTCTGTTCTATTAGATAGAATAGCAGGTGCCTTGGGATGCCCCAAGCATCTGCTTTACTCTCTCAGTGGTGTACATTGAACACCAATACAAGCACATGTATGTGAACAATATTCAGGAATTCACAACACAATATTTCAATCAGAATGACAAATCACTTCCTCTCCTGGTCCTGCAACCACACCTGCCTCCCCAGCCTCCTCCGGTAATCACCAGACTGACTATCATGACCTTTGAACTCACAAAATCCCAAGGAGGGTTTCTCTGCAAATCTGCTGCTACCTCTTCCCTGGGGCAGAAGGCAATTAATTTGACTTAAAATCCTCCTCTTCAAATTCCTTCTGGATTCTGATAAGCTAAAATACTGTTTATGTAAACAAAAGTGCTTAATTAATCAGAGCACGTGATAATGCCAACAGGAACCAGGAAGACTTCCTGCTTCCATTTCAGACGGCACAACCAGACGGCAGGTGATGGCGCACGCGTCCCTGAAGATACCAAGTTCTTCCAAACGGCAGCGGTGTTAACTTTTCTAATGCTTTTACTTCATTTCCAAATTAAAACTGGAATCCTGTACTAATTAATTAGAGGATGTTTCATTTACACTGGGAAACTAAAAGCACACTCAGTGCAATGTGGAACTTGTACCCTTTAAATTGGAAAGTAAGCTTTAGTTAGACTGTAGAAAGCACAAAGTGGTGGTTTAAACGGCTCTTTTTTCGTATATGACAGTCATGTCTGGTACAAAGCCTTCTCACTGCATGCACTTGGCTACAATTCCTCTCCAGTGTTCACCAGCTTAGGTCTTCCACCCAGAGGGCTGGGTTCCAATCCCGTCTAGGATGCCCACTTCTCAGGTCTCCTGACCCTGCTCCTTGTCCGTTTTCTTCTTATTTCCTTCTTGGAGTCTGTTCTTGCTACTGTCAAGACTCTAGGACTTGTCGGTCACTAACCTATGTCAACTTTCTCGTCTCTCACACATGCTCCAGCTCTGTCAGGGCCTCTGGACATGTCTACCTTTCTACGGTGACGGCAATATAAAGGCAACATGGTCTTCAGAGAACTGGACGTTTCCAAAGTAGCCCTTACCACAACCTCTGGATCTAACAACTTCACCATCCCTCTCGTAACATAAAGCTTTGGATTCCTGATTCATCCTGAACTTAATCTTAGGTTCATGGGCTTTCTTCTAAGTGTTTAGTATATATAGTATTTATTTATCTTTGTATGAAGCTCTAACTAGTTTTCGCCTTGATATGGCTCAGCAAACATGGCTGCTGTACTTCACAGGCTCCCTACTCTCTCTATACAGTACTTCTAAATAGTTACTATAACCATTGTTCTGCCACAAGCTTTATGGCAGGCTCCGTGGCAGGTGAGGTTCTGAGGTCAGGGGCATGCAGAGAGCCAGCCACTGCCAGTCATCTCTACGACACTGCCGGTACCTGCTAAACAGTGGCATCTGGAGATTAAACTGGCTTTGATATTTCTACCATGACAATAATATGTCAGAGCAGAAATAGGTATCTGATAGAAACAGTGTGGTCTCTAAGCCATCAAGATTTAAGAATTTCTTGATAACCCGAAGAAAGCATGTGGCCCAAAGAGATCCCTTAACTCTAAGAATGATTTAGAAGGCGAAAGCAACAGAGATAAAGGCCATGCGGCTCCTCCATGCATGACTCAGGGAGGCCCCGTGCTTACGCACAGTCCACATGCGGCTGGGGAGACCAGGCTATCTCCAGCATCTAGCTACCCTATTCTGAGTTCACACTCACTAGGCACCTTCAGAGTGCAATCCCAGACCTCCATGTTCCCAGAGAACACCTGGGAATGGCTGAGACAAGCATTCCGTCTGTGTGACTGCATTTCTCGCCGTAAACGAACAATGTGATATTCTGATTTTACCAAGCCTCATGAATGTGGTTCATATAAGTCTATCCAAGAGAGGCAGAACCGCCCTATGAGTGCCAACATTGTACTTCTGAGTCACCTGGGCTCAGTGGCCAACTTAGATACAGTCATATCACTGAGGCATCAAGCCCTGTGAGGCCCGCAGTATTTCTAACTAACCCTGAACAATACGGCGTAGCACTGACTGGAATAGCATCCATTATCCAGATCGCTATGAGTGAGCTAACTAGCACAAACAAAGAAGCGGGCAGTAACTACCAGTGATATAAGAGATGTGTGTTATCTTTACTATTTGAGATGCCAGAGGGATCTACCTTCATCTGGTTTCCACTGCCATTATAAGGATATAAACAAGGGTTTAAAAACAGCACTACATTTAAATGTTTTGTATCCTAAACCCAGAGATTAATCCTCCAGTGGGTGTTTAAACAGTATATTCCTAGTTTCAACTATTCTCCTGCTAGAATAGCCTCTCGCACTGGCAGCCTTGAACTGTCCTAAGACATCCCAGCAGCAGGCAGTGAGGGTAGCAAGGAGAAGCCACACTTGGACTAATCAACTCTACGAGTCTGGTAGAGCCACATTAACTTATTTGGAAATTTTTTAAGCAACAAAATGAATTACTGCTGCTACTTCTAAATAATTAGAATGCTTCCTGTTGTGCCTTATGGCTTTAAAATAATTACAGCAAGTCAATAATAGTCATTCAAAATGTAATGAATTGATGGCTAATCTACGCATCCATTCAATCATTCAACAAGCATTTGCTTATCACATACATTCAATTATTTTCATATTCTGGATAAGTCTGCAAATATTTGGGTTTCCGTCATTTTGGTTTTTAATGGGAGCCCTCAGTCTCAAAATATACAATGTGAGACTCGTCATCTTCTGGTACAAGTCTGCTCCTTTTCCTACTTTCTCCATCCGAGGGAAGAAGAGCACAGTCCGCTGAGCCAGATTTGCCTAGCGTGGCTCCTGCCTTCACCCCCACCCCTCATATCCAATAATGAATTGCTGTAGGTCAGCCTCCTGTGGTCTGTCAAGCCCACCTCCTTGCTCACTGCTCTGGACAAGGCTTACTTCCTCCCCAGAGAGCAGTGGTGGCCATGCCCTGATGTCTCCTGCCTCTGATCACCCCTCCTTCCTGTCTCTTCCATATTGTAAATGGAGTTATCGTGTTAAAAGCCCCATCTAGCTATCTCACCCCCAACACAATGATCCTTTTTGTTTCTTCAGCTGGATTCAATTCACTAACACAAGGATAGGAAGTGTAAAACAAAGACCAAAATCCACTATGTGCAAGGTAAGATTTAAAGGCTTCTCAAATTAGAGCTTCTGAGTCTCACTTCCTGCTCTGTGACTACCCATATCCAGTTGCATCGCCCTGGAGAAGATTCTCTACAGCTTTACCGCTCTGTGCTTTCTTCTCTTTATTCACCTAGAACGTTCTCCTCCTTCAAGACTCCAAGGGTACCCTAGCCCCAGACATGCAATCCTGGCCCTGTGCACAGTAAGTCCAGGTGTACATCACCAGGCTAGTCCAGGACACATATCACATGTATCATGTTGCCCTGGACATGTTTCCATCTCCGTTCTGTACGCCCACATGTAGACAGGGAGATCCCAGAAGTGTGCTGTTTTGTCTGGCTCGTCGGCCACCTCTAGCCACCTGCCCAGTGTGTACTACACAGCAGGGGCTCAATCAGTACATGCAAATGGCTAGCTGATAAGAAACCAGGGAATGACTGACTACAGGAAAACACAAACTGAAAGGCCTTTGTGAAGAGTACAAATGCGGTTTTGGGGAAATTAAACTCCATAGACTCTTTACATACCACAGGTCCAGTGGTACCAGTGTTATGACAATAAGGATGACAGAGGAGCACACGCCCACCCCACGGAGCTGCCACTGTGCTTCCACTCTGGTTGGTGACATCCCACGATGACTAGAGCGTCCTCAGAAGAGAAGCATCTCACAAATGCAGAATGTCACCAGTCTCCTCAGACAGGAGCTGACCAGTTGAAAGTCTGCATCCTTAACATGTCGGCCAGTGGCTGCAGTCCCTCTATGTTATCATATTATAATCCTTATTCTACAAAGCCTTGCTTCTAAACTGTTATCATATGAATGATACGGTATTATCTTACGAATGAATTAGAGTTCATAATTCAACATCAGAGAAAAGTGGCTCTTCTTTGAGATGCGGAAGAACCAGTCTTCAGAGGAAAGTCATCTTTGCGGTCACAGGCACACCAGGTTATGTGGAACACTCACCAGGGAAACCATCATTCTGATCACCAATGGCTCCGAGATGCTATGAACAACTACGCAGTGCCCAGATGCTCTCCAGTACATCTACAAAAACTGCACATTCTTGAAGAAGAATTAATTAACTAGTAGAAAATCATGTTAGGCAAAGGTTACTAAGTAATAAGTGTCTGCAATCTGTAGAAACATCTCTAAGCTTTCCACTTCACTCTCTACATCGACAATTTTTTTCCATTTGGTTATTAGACTAGAGCAGTTATGTCCATGCCCCCAAGACAAAAGCATCAGTTGGCACACCCCCAAGTCCACTGCCCAGCACACTATCTTCATGTTACTTCTAAATAGCTCCATTTCCTGAATCATATCTAAACATCACTTGGAAGTTGACTTTTGGCAGCTTTCATCAATTCCAAGGCTTCCAGGTCTCATTAAGTGAGCAAACTCTTCTTTCCCACCAGCTCCCCTCTCCAGCTCAGGAGCCGCAGTCATGGGAGCTTCCATAGAACAGAGTCAAGGCATTACTCTGCCTTACCCATGCTCAGCCTATGAGGCCCAGTAATCATTCCTGTTTCCTCGTCCTTCGTGTTTAATGTTTTTCCTTCCCCCATGAGCAGAAATCTTTTGATCCATCCAGACTGTTCTTGGTACACACAGCTTTGCCAAAATGATTAGTTTTTCCAAGTCATACTTTAATAGAAAATAGCAGCACACAGATGCTATAACTCTTAAAGATACTGGCAAAAAAATCACCAAATCAATGATTTCTTACATCTGATTTCTGATTTGAATTGTTTATATACTGACGTTTTGATGTATTTTATTAAACTTTACTTGTCAAAATTTTTTTCAAGAATTTCCATTTTCTCCTGCTGGTGTAGAATTAAGTGTGGAGATTAATAACAATAACTAACTTTATCCAGCTATTCATAGGCTACAAAGTAAAAATAAGCAGTTTTTCCTATGCTGAACTATGGACAAACTGTTTATATGTTATCCAAATATGGGAAATGCTATGGAATGCTCCAAATTAAGTCCTGGTAAGACCTAATAAGAACAAGAGGCAATTAAAAGTATTTTATGTATACTCTCTGAATATGAGTTATATAAGTGCAAAAACTTTAAACGTCTAAGCATCAGAGATTTAGTACTTAAATTTACAACTGTAACATCTATAATTTTTCCAAAATTTAAAATTCTATGCTATCCTATTTTGGTTATTGCCACCAATTATTACCACATGTTTTAAACAGACCACGGCACACTTGTCTCAGAAAACAAACAAACAAACACTGTAATACTAATATTCAAAATCTGACTCATTTTGGTGTGCCTCTAATCGCCTGAACTTAGCTCCTACGCTCAAGGATCGCCCATAATTTTTAAATTCACCCTGGAAAATGTAACGTTTTTGTGAAGCAGCTGATGCTTTGCACACGCTGGACCAGGCTGAGCATTCCTTCGTCCTGATGTCATGGGCCAGCATTTGTCTCAGAAGACATCTTTTGTAATTTCCACCAAAAGGCAAAAAGAAATCAGGGCTGTGAACAGGCAGAGGGAGAGAGGAAGAAAGCTACTTAGAACAATTCCCTCAGAAGCATTCTGACGCAAACCTGTATATCTCTAGCCACTCAACACGCACCCTTTAACATAAGCCTTGCGACTTCTATAAAGTATCGTGTGTATTTTCAGACTGTTGGTTTTTAAAACAGCCTCTGCGCTGTGGTAATGTGTCACAGGGAAGTTAGCTATAGCCCCATGAAAGGCGTTTTCATCCCTGACTGGCATCTCCTCAATAGCTGGGGCCCAGCACACCGCTCTCTCCCCAGCAAGGCCCTCTGCGGAGAGAACAGAGCTGCATTCATAACTTACTCTCAGCACCGCAGGGCAGTGCACAGAAAAGCCTCTCTAGCCTAATGGGTGACATCACTGAAAAGTCTTCCATTTGGTCTAGGTGAAAAACATGAATGCATGCTCCATTCATTTCTCTACCTTAAAAAAAATATATCAAGTAAAATCATATCCACTCTGTAGTGAAAGACCTGCATTCCCACAGACTGGCTTGGAAGGAAAAAAAAAAAAAGATTCCAACCCTGCTCTTGCTTCTTGGCAGTGCTAACACAAACTTGCTGAGCCCACTACTCAGTCCCTCCAGAACAACTCTGACAACCTGTGGCTCCAATCTACATGTCCATTAATACCTCAGAGGGAACTCAATTTTTTGCGTGTGAAAGATTGGTGCTATTATCACTTTTAGATTTAGGTCACACTTTTTAAAAATATCCTGGCATGCAGTCATGGAATCAAAACCCTCGCCCCCTCCACCAGCCTCGCCACCGTAAACACGTGCAAACAGATGGTTCCCTGTGACCTGGCTCCAATGCTTCCTGACGGGCAGAGCGAATCAGCCCCATCTAACACTTTCCTGAATGTGCCAAATATCCGTGATTCCTTGCAAGGTAGGCACCGGGTAGTCTAGCCAAAATACTTTATATTGAACAAGACACAGTCCCCTTTTTCCTTATTAGCATCCGCCTTCCTCAGCCGAACCAGAGTTAACAGTTTCAGGACACTTCTACATTTTTCCTAAGCGTGAGTTCAAGTCTCAGCACAAGCTATATTTGGGGTGAAAAAACATTCATATGCTCGCCTCTAAATCCTATGAATGAAAGTGGGCAGTGTAATGCCAAAGCCCTGGTTGTACTTTTGAAAGCGATGCCAAGTGCCTTTGAACTACAGCTACGTAAAGACCATCTGAAAGGGCAGAGTGTTCCACAGAGTTCGGAAGTCTCAGTGAATGAAATCCACATCGACTCAGGTAGCTACAATAATGTCCGTTCTATGCCCTCTCTGCTGTCTGTCTGAATGACAAGGGGAACCCACATCAATTATGAAGCACCGTGGGCTTTTGTGACCAATGACTCACTCAAAGCCATTGACATCCTTGATCATGTCACTCTGTCCGCCCTCACCAGCCATGACACAACAGAACTTTATAGTTTCTCCTAGGCCATTGCCATGCCTTATGGAGACCCAGCTGCTGACATCCAGGTCCCCAGTCTGAGTTCTGAGTACCCCTGTGACACGCACAGAGACACTGACTGCTTAGCTTCCTGTGAGCCCTTGAGGCTGAGGGTTGCTTCTGTTTTCTTTCCTCCTAGTTCCATTCCCCTCTTTAGTTCCATTTCATTTGTTTAATAAACATACTACTTAACTGATATACATGAAAACAAACAAACAAGCAAATGAGAAAACTTCCTCAGAAAGCCTACAATGAAAATTCTGAAAGATGCTGAAGTCTAAAAGAAGCCTAATGCCCTTTCCGCATTGCATGAATCTTTGGTATTAGATAAACGCTGAAGAAAACAAGCACAAATATTAATTCCCTATACACTGAAAGCTATAATTTGCATGGGAACACCTAAAGTTGGCAAGGTTGGCTCCCTAAGCAGTGTCCCCTCCCGTGATATTTGTGTAATGTGGATGTCTGTGTCTTGTAGATTACTGACAAAAAAAATCAACTCTGTAGATTCTAGACTGCATTGCATTGCTGTACTTACTCAAAGTTTACCTAAATTACAATAAGACACTGAGAACATGAAGACCTCTGTTGCCAAGCCCACCAATAAGATTTCCCTTCCCTTCCCACTTTCTTCACCAACACAGTCCTTATGTGACTGTGAGCGTATCTTGCTAAGGCAGTGTCTTCTGCCATGTCATGCCATATAACCCCCATAAATAGCTAGTCATAATCATCACAATTTAAAGAACTCCCACTAAGAGGAGATCGACATAAACTGGTCCTCTATTTATATCCTTATGCACATTATACCCCGGACTTAACTGGTCTGCAAGGTTACACCAAATGAGAAACACCCACCCACCCCCACCTCCATGAAATCATCTTTAGCAATAAGATCCTGAGCTTCAGAGCTTCTCAATGACTAGGCACAACTCAGAGGTCATTCCTCCACAAACTCTTTTAGAAGACAGGGCAAAAAAATTCACCGAAGATTCACATGACAAAGGATAATTGCTGTCGACCATTTCCACCCTCTGCAAGAAAATGGGTCTTCTGTTAAGAACGAACAATACGGACATTATTTTGGTTTCATTGTGTTTTGGGAAGGAGTTCCCATTTACAGTGCGCATGCAAACACAACAGCATTTCAGCAATCCCCGTGTTCCTCTATCCTGATAACGCTGCTGTAGAAAACTCTGCGAACACCTCAAGACCACAGCTGCTTCCTTCCAAACACAACCCAAGAATGGCTTATAGAAAGCCAAAGGATAAGTACTTAGAGAGTTATTCATCCATGATGGTCATCTCCAAAGACCGATGAAACAAATTATTGATAAAAAGAATGCTAGCTCTATGCTGTAGTTTGTGGTTCCTGTTTACACACCAAATACTATTTGAATGTCTTCTCATTACATAAACATCGAAAAGCTGACCCGATTTCCATACATCCATCACTCGGGTCTACATGAAAGACGTGTGAGGAGCAGGGTGAGAAGAACCCTCACTCCGTTTTGTCAAATTCTAAGGTAGAGCAAGGGTTGAAACCAAGCAAAAACCAGCCATGGTGACTCGTGCCTATAATCTCAACACTCCGGAGGCTGAGACAGGAGGGTCACAAGCTTGAAGCCAGTTTGGGCTCTACTGACACCCTGTCTCATACAGTAACATCACAGACAAAAAGGAGAAAATAAAACAAACCTAAGATTAAGCCAGTAGGGTCAGCTAGATGGCACAGCAGGTGAAGACACCACCACCCCTGATGGCATCAGTTTGACCCAGGTCCCACATGGTAGGAGGAGAGAACCAACTGCTCTGAGCTGTCCTCTGACCTCCAGAAGCACCACCCACATGCACACCTCCTCCAACCCACAACCTTTGTATACCTATAAATATACACAATAAACAAATAGAACTTTTTAAAGAATGAGCCATGAGAACAAACATCAGAGCTATAACTAAAACGTATGAAGCTCACTTGCACGATGACATGATAATTGCAGATAGTATGTTATATGTAGATCTAGTCAGGCTACATTTAAAAACCGGATGATATTAAATAACTTGTCTTCTGAACTTTCCTGTATAATACTTGATGACTCTATTTCACTCACCAAGCATTTATAAATATCTAAATACAGCAGGGCACTACCAAATAGCAGCCATGACTAGACAAGGAAGCTTGGCACACATCATATAGCTTCAACCCAAAGGTCAAAATATATAGCATTTGGCAAAAGTGTTAGCAATAAACATTGGCATACTTTTCTCTTTCTTTCAATAGAAATATTGCACATAATGTTATTGGAAATATAAAAAGTAAAGGCAAACCTGTGAAGTTGTATTCATTATGAGAAAATATTCGTTTCAAAATGAATGACTTCATATAAGTCAATGGCCTGCCCCTAAAAATTATGAACATAAACAGTGGACTATAATAAAGCACTCAATCAAAATACAGCACCCATATGCAAACACATAATTTGGTGAAATGGTGAAAGAATTTCTAGAGTTTAAAGAAAATACAAAAAAAACTACCTTATTTTTCTTCACTTATCATATATTTAGTGGTGAAATGCCCACTGCCCAGTTGGCACACTGTGCTGAACAGATGCAAGGATTTATGCAAAATACAAATGCACAAACTCAGGAGCTAACTGGTTCTGGGGAGGAAGATGTTACCTCAAGTACACAGAACACAGAAATACTGTGGAGCTGACGGGTGTTTGTGGAGTGCAGCTAGAGATTATTTTAAGGGACATCTTAGCCTGGGATTTGAGGTCCTAGCAATGTATACTGAGAAAGGAGACCATCAGGCAGGCGGAATGAGAAAGCAGAACCTCATGGAGAACCCTCACTCCACTCTGAACTTCACAAGTACCAAGGGGAGAGATGGGAGAAAGACAGGAAAGAATGGGCCATCAGCAGAGCGCAGCAATTTGACACTTTAGAAATGGATGAGGTCATACAGGAAGAAAGAGGGAAGAGAGGAGGAAATGGCTTGGGACTGACTACACGGGGGCAATGCACAGCTGAATGCACAGCATTGCCTCACCCCAAGACTGTGAAGTGAGAGGCACGCTGTCCTACAAATGCACAGTGTCTACAGCTTACCTTAAGGGAATCTCTCGGGCTTGACTGAAAAGCTCAACAGGAATTTTTTTCTGTTTAACCAGTTAGTTCCTGAGTATTTTTCCAATAAATTGTTTTTCAGTAGGAATAACACTTACATGTGATTTTAATATAAAATACAATTTACAAAGTACCTGAGTGAGCTTATAATGCAGAGATGTGTGCTCAACATGTCTCCTTTTAAAAATTATTAAATGGCTTCTCCCACATTTCACTCCAGAGGTGGATTCATTTCATTTCCATATTAGATTCAAAGATCACTTTTCATAAAGTAGCCTCAAGATGCATGCTCGCCTTACCAAGCCCTTCAGATGAAAGGTGGTTTTGGCAAATGCAAACTACAAATGATTTTCATCATCATCATTTTTATTGTCTTAGGCATATGAATGGATTTTGCATCTGGTGACTCCAAGATTTTACCACAGCAGAGTGGCTGGGTTAAAAATCTAAATTACTAAAGTAATATTTCAGAGTAATACTTTGAACCATAGTGACATTCAAGAACAGTAATGACTTGGTGAAGTAAGCAAACCCAGAAGCTAGGACAAGCCCATTGCTAACCCTTGTAGACAGTGGATCTAGGCTTTTCTTAGTTCTTCCCTGTGAGCATATCAGAGCAAGAGCCACTACAAACAGGTCACAGTGCTGAAGAGCCTAGCCATTTGGAAGTGCACACGTGTGTGTGTGTGTGTGCAGCTAAGGAAAAAAGTTAAATTGAAATATTATTTTCTAAATACCTTCCACAACATAAGTGGCCTGTATCGTCTTTCAAATTTAGAGATCCTGGCCTCGATTCAAATTCATGGCAGTTATAGAAACCAATGTTCCGTGCCTTGGTTCAGGTGGCAAGCATTAAATCTTTTTCCGGCTGTCATGCAACAACAACTTTAATACAAATTAGCACTGCCAAACTCAGTTTCTTGGGCTCGCAGGTCCTTGATGCTAGTCCGTGAATTTTATTCAGACTATGAACTGAACGCTCCTTAGAAAGCATAGCATTTGAGAAGAAAAACCAAAACAAAATACAATTTAATTACTCCCAATCCAACGGTCTAATTTACACACAAAAATTAATAGCCCCCTTTTTATTATTTTGATTAATGTGAAACTTAATCATTATATCATATGGGAAAATTTCCTTCCAGGCGAATTCCAATTCTGAAGCTGCAATCCTCCCTTCAAGCTGTTTAAATTGAATAGAAACCTGTCAATCAATACTAACTCGAAATGTAGTGCCTGTGTTAGGAACGTGGAGTTTCTACGTCAAATCTTTGCAAGGCTCACAAGCCTGGGAACAACAGGCAGAACTACCTCTTGTCACTGGTTAGGAGACCTCAGTGAGCATGGGGTCTGATGTTCCCGACAACTCTGGGATGGCTTCCAGCAAGGGAAAACCTGTCAGGGAAACATGATTTCAAACCAAGAGAGTATTCCTCCTCTATCTTCTATTCGCTTTGAAAAGACACCTCAGCAGAAGGCAGTGACACAGTAATTTTAGTCAGATGTGTGATATACCAAAAATTGTGACCCTCTGGCCAAATCCTAACGGTCACAGACACTCTACACAACTGCCTTCAAAATGACATAACAGAGTCCTTCTTTTATTTTAAAAACACAAAGTTGTGACAAGTCAATCAACTGACCTTAAGCCTAACCTAATAGTTACTTTTTCTAAATATCTAAATAAAACCCTACAAATTGGACAATATAACACAAAAACCTCATCCTGTGCTGACCAAGTAGGCTTACTTTTTCTTGGTCTTAGAAATCCTAGATTTCATATTTTCAAGATTAAAAATTGTAAGAAAAAATGCACGAAAATTCTTAAAATAAAAACAGACTTGGGAAGATGCCATTCCTTTACATGCCTATTCCAACATAATGCTGAGCAAATTAGGTCTGCATGGTATTGCAGGCTCTGGCCCAAAGAAAGATGTCGTAAAAGTGGCCCACATATAGCATGGTCCTTTAAAATGGCCTTAGCTACGTCATGTGCAGAAGTGGTTATGAGACACACATGGCTGAGGGGACGCCTGCTGCTCTAACGTTACAATGAGGACAATGGTACCCACCTCAGGGACGCCTGCAAGTATTAAGTGAAATAACATGTCTGACGCAGTGACAGATACACACAGACGACGGTTTCTGAATCTTACTACACTGCCACATCCATCAGCTGTGACATTAGTGACATCAGCCTAGGCATTAGGATCTCTATTTTGCAGAGGACTCAGAGAGATCAAAGCTTGTTTGAGGGCACATGGTCTTTAAGTGGGAGGGCCTGGTGTTATCTTTAAGAAGAAAACAGCAATAAGCAGAAGATCTCCAACAGTAATAGTGCCTCTATGGGATGCAACCAATCTGGCAGACACCACACTAAATCTTTAAGGTATTGAACAATTTAATACTTCTAAAGATCCTAGGAGATCCGCACTGCCTCCATTGTACAGACAGGAAAACGGAGTCTCTGGGTGCTTGGGCACTTTGAAATGATTTTAAATGATTCAATAGTTCATTCCTTTTGTGGTGTCTCAGACACAGGAAACAAAATAATTCCTGACCTCACAACTTCTAAAAGAATCATAACTAAAGATCCCCTCAGGGCCCAGGAATTCAGCCCAAAACAGAATCTAACCATCCTGAACACGCTGTCTTAAGACAGAAAGGACAGCCAGCCACCGGAAGGCCTCTCTCAGTAGATAGCACAGGGCAGCCAGCAATTCTCTTGCACAGAACAGTAACATGAGATATACCGCATACACAGCCTTGTGTCTACAAGCAACCAGAAAAAAGAACAAGTCTAAGGGAGTGGAAACGAGACACTCGGTGAACCCCTCAAGTGTCAGAGACCTAGTTCCCTCCCAGGATATCTCTGGGCCTCCCTCCACCCAGCTCACCAGCCCACACACAGAAGCCTCCTCCCTTCTGACCTACGCTTGAGACAAAGGTTGCAGACATAAGCAGAGTTTTGCAGAACTATATGGGCTCCGCACTAGGAAGATGCTAGATCAACACCAGTCCTGTGTCAGTGAGCATGGGCTTCGTCCAGGTAAGGTGGACTGTGCATGTTTCTCCTAAAGAGCCAGGGCCCTGTCACTGCATAGGAATAAACTCAGAAACAGAATGTGCCCATATCACCACAAGGCACAGCTCTGCATCTGAGTCTAGCCTCCTCCTTAGCATGTGAGCTGACTTCTGGCAAGATTTAATTCTTATACTCCCTCAAGCTCCCGCCTATGGGTCTGTGAGCCAAACAATAGGAACAGCATCTACCCCAGAGAGCCATTATGGAGATCCAATTAGACAATCAAGTGCCCAGCACAGTGCCTGGCACATTCAGGTTCACTGAAGGTTACTAGGGGGTTGTTATTTTATTCTCGTTCTGTCCGTTCTCTCCAGTTTACACAGGTCCATGTAATGTAACGCTGAATATGCCGGGACAGGGTTTATCACTAAAATAAGAAATTGGAGGCTTGGTTTGCTTTTGTGATATATATACTCGCATCCAGGCTGTGTGTGTGTATGTGTGTATGTGTGCACATACAAACACTTGTTCATTTATTCACATGCTTGGGACTAAGCCGGGGTCTTGCTGATCTACATCTCCAGACCCTAGAAATAAACTTTTTAAATAAGAAAACAAAATGAGTCTCAGCGCTTCAAACACAGTATCTGAGCTATATTAAAAGAATGCCACCAGTGACAGAAAAAAGCCCAAGTTTTGTTTTGTGTTTGTTTTGTTTTTGTTTTATTTTGTTTTGTGAGCCAGGATTTCTCTGCATGGCAACATTAGCTGTCCTATAACTAACTCTGTAAACCAGGCTGGCCTCAAACTCACAGAGATCTGCTTGCTTCTGCCTCCTCAATGCTGGGATTAAAGGTGTGTGCCACCACAACCATATGGCCCCAGTTTCTAAAGCAGTAAGTTTATGTGTTTTTTTCTCTTTTATCTACAATTTAGCTGAATAAATAGGTATGTGTGGGTGGGTGTGTCTATGGTACATGGTGTGCATGGTGTATGGAGTGTGCATGGTATGGTATTTGGGGGTAATGTATACATGTGTGTGGTATGTGTGCTATGTGTTATGTGATGTGTGTGTTTGTGTGTGTAATGTATGTGTGTTTGTGTGAGTGCGTGTGTTGGAAACAACACTTCTAATTACTAATGGTTCTATGCCTAGAAACAATAAAAATAAATGGAATTTTAAGAAAAGAAGAGGGACAACATGTCTGGGTCCTATAGTCTGGTTTAAAGAAGGCAAAAATCTTGATGTCGGCTCCAACTAAGGAAAATGGACTCTATTCAAATCTGGGGGTGATGGATTATTTTAGTTGTTATCACCTGAAAGTATTTTTTAGATTACAAAATTATGTATGAAAACATATTGAAATTTTATTTTACTTTGAATGGAAAACTCTATAGGGAAGGGCCTTCCGTGAACAGAAGAGAAGAAAGTTGAACCCCGGCTGAAACCCAAAACATGAGCATTGCCTGGAAAACCCAGGTCTCTTCATGACCGACTGTGCTGGGCGGGCCCAGCTCATCCAATCCTGCCAACAGCTGGGCTGAGAGCTGGACTCTGATAGGACGACGTTACCTTGATTCTTGTCTGCTGATCTCTTAGTAGGGGTTGTTTAGATAAAGATGTCAGGCCAGATGCCCCACTTAGTGTAGCATCCCTCCCCTCCCCCCCACCATTCACTGCACAACCCCCAACTCTTCTGTCTTGGGCTCTGCTCTGCGTACATACACTAAGGAAAGCAGCATTGGGTGTGTTGATCTCTAAATGAAAAACAATTAAGAAACAGGAAACTCTTGCACACTGCTAGACAGAAGTATGGATTCGGGCTCGTGTTGATCGTTTAAAGCAGTGATCTCCCATCCTCTTTGATCAGGCAGCACTCTGCAAAACAGTCTCTAAAGCAGGCCTTTCATAGCTACATCAAGTTCTATTCCTCAATTATAAACAGGCATGACTGAACTAATGCACGTGTGCTACAAAATACAATCAAAAAGCATAGGTTTTAAAATAGATCCAAAAAGGTCCATTACTCTGTTTCAGACCCAAAATGAGTTTTGCTAAAAATTTCCTGGAAAGCACACATCCAACTTTGGAGTCCCAAGACTTTAGTCCAGAGCAGATAAGATGCCCAAGACCTAGCCTGAGAACTGCCTTATTTTCCCCCTTTTCCCTCACTTCCTGTCTGCAGGGGCTTCTCAGAATGGATTCTGGGAACCTCTGTCAAAAATTGTGTAGATTCCAAGTTTCCACTTATGGCCAACTTAACAAGCCAGGAAGTTCATAGCCTTTGTGTTTATCAAACACCCTGAAGAATATTTCTGTGCACTGATGTTGGGAACTGCTGATGTACACAAATCCTCAAGACCCATGGCTTTGGTCCTTCTCAGTTACAGTCCCCGGGTAGATCAGAAAGAAAAGTAAATGTGATTTGACAGTGGTTCTACCAAAACACGGGCATTCATGCTCTTGAGCATGCACACACAAAGACATGGGCATAGCACATCAACAATAAAACACCAAGGAAGAAAATCACCTGTGAGAAAGGTAGGCTGTATAAAAACAATGTTTTTAAAGGCAGAGATATTTGTCATTTCCCATTAACTATAACAGCTGTCAAAACTCTAACATCTATTCTAGTCTTCTTTTAGACAAAGAACTTCACAATTCTTCTTCTTCGAAGTTTATAATTTAAAAAAAATGATAAGAGGGTGCTGGAGAGTTAACTGGTTAAGAGCACTGGCTGCTCTTGCAGGGGATCCCAGTTCTATTCCCAGGGAACCACGTGGCAGCTCACAACCATCTGTAACTCCTGTGCCACAGGATCTAACGTCATCTGACCTCCACGGGCACCACGCATACATGGAATGCACAGACCTACACACAGGCAAAACACTCATACATGTAAAATTTAAAAAAAAATTAAAAATATAATAAAAATGCTTAACTACATAATAGTTCTTTAATAGACAATGCAAGTCCCTTTGGCTCCAGCAGAATAACTTAATGATTTAAGATTAGCAACGATGCCTCTTATAAATCTGCTGGCAACTTCAACAAAAACGACCTTGACAGAAGAAATCATAAAAACAAATTGTTTCTAGAATTGAAAAATAAAAAACAATGCACATTTCCTCCAGTGGAGGCCAGGCACCATGTAACTGCTACTAATAGTTCTATTGGTAGATGACGTGGAGAGAGCCCTATGTCCCGATGCCTTCATCCACCCAGAGCCTGAGCCGTTGGGGTTGTTGCTGTGGTTTCACACTATACTTGTGTTGTTCAACAGAAAGGTTCTCTTCCAACAGTGTCTCCTAAGAGACAAACCTAAATATCAAATTTATTACTTCCTAGATTTCTTGATAACATACTTTATCAAAGTTTATTCTCACAAATAACACTAAAGGAAACCCGTATTTATTTTGTTCTTTTGTTTGTCTTTTGGTCGTGTGTTTGCCTCTGATTTTCTTTCCCGCCATTCTATGGTCTAAGATGATCTTAGGATAATGAAAAGTTGATGGTGGCACTGTTCTGACCACTGAGAAGTAAGCAAAGTCCATTTGTCGTTTCTGAAAGGGCCTTTCCTTTCTGATTTAAAAAAAAATAGCTTGACAGTGGCTGTCCAGCCCTCATCTCACACCCTATGCTTTGCCAATAGACCTGATAGATGCTGGGTAACCATGGGACAAAAGTAAGAGAAGCATTAGTGTCGTGTCTGTTGTCTTTGGGGTTGAAAATCAAGTCACCTGCCGTTGAGCTCCTACATATTTCAAAAGGCATTAATATCTGCTTAAGCCATTCTGGGTTCATTTCCTTTACTGAAGTGTACAGTTTTCCTTGAATCTTTAGGGCATTGGCTCAGGAAGACATTACAGTTGTCAAAACCCATAGGTACTGAAATCCCTTACAGAAAACAGCATATGAATGATACACACCCTCCTGCATATTAAAATACATCTATTTAATTGTAACCTATATAACAATTGTAAACAATAGTTTACATGGCATGTACACTGGGTTATTATATGTAACCCAGTGTACATGCCATGTAAACTATTGTTATGCCATCCTGTTTGGGGAATAACAAGGAAATAGGTCTATACATGTTCTTTATACATACATGTGTAGTACATAAAACACATGCATTGTTTTTAATATTTCCAGTTTATAGCAAATCCCTGTAGAACCACATCTGTCCCCCAGACATGGAGAGGGCTATGTTATCTTCTAGGTCACAGTTCTAAACTCAGATTTAAAGGTCACCTGATGTAGAAGGGAGCAGGGTCCCTTGTTCCATCCCACCCAGCTAGCTTATACCCAAAACAATCACACAGAAACTATATTCATTTAAACACTGCCTGGCACATCAGCTCCAACCTCCCATTGGCCAACTCCTACATCCCAATTCAACCCATTTCCATCAATCTGTGCATTGCCACGTGACTGTGGCTTACCGGCAAGATTCTAACCGGCGTCCATCCCAGGCAGAAGATCCATGGCGTCTCGACTCTTCCCTTCTTCCTCCCAGCATTCAGTTCTGTCTACTCTGCCTACCTAAGTTCTGCCTTATCAAAAGGCCAAGGCAGTTTCTTTATTCAACCAATGAAAGCAGTACAAATACAGAAGGACCTCCTACACCAACCTGACACCTGAATTCCTCTTCCTTTGCTGCAGTACGAAAGCACTGCATCTGCACCTTTGAGTTGCTTATCATAGTCTCGTATTTTCTTAGTGTCCTCATTTCCAGTGGAAAATTAACCCCCAGGTGTCCCGTTCCTCTCGTTTTGGGTTCTACAGAGCAATCACAGGTATTCAATTACAAACTTACCAACTCAGTTAATAATGCAAGATATTGTTCTTTGCCACTTAGAGGAGAACAAATTCACACATATACTTGTGCATTCGGCTCTGTGCAGATTCTTCTGGTACTTTCCATATGAAGAGCCACTAATTCACTCCTCTGTGTACAAACTGATCACTTACTATGTGCAAGGCTTAATACAGTGGACCACAGAACAGAAACCTATTCAACAGAGGTCTTGACCTCAAATAAAGTAAATTATGGAAAATAAGATTTCATATAGAAAATGAAAATTCATTCCCTTAATGTATGCCATAGCTGTTCAGGACATCAGCACTTGAAGTGGTTATCAAGTGCAGGTGTCCTTGGTGTAGAAATGACATTCAAAATTCAAAATATGCTGGTAGAAGTACAAACAAATCTTCACTTACAAGCAGTTCCAGACTAAAAACAAATGAAATTTAAAATGGGCATTTCATATGAAACTCAAGTAAATGTTCAGATTGTGATCTGGTGCCTGTTCGTTCTTCTTTCTCCACCCTGGGATGTGGACTGGACACCTACGTTCCCTCCATGGGGAGCAGCTTCAACCAACCAGCGTCCTCAGACCACCCCAGAAAGACTCTGCCTGTTTGCTCTTAAGGAGGCAAAATTATGAACTGAGTGTCCCCAGAAAGGCTCACAAGTCAGTGAAAAGGGAAACTGGTTTGAGGCAGTTTTCAAAGGAGCATCAATTCCTTGTCTGGGTCTGGAATTAACTTGAGGCAAAAGTTACAAACAGATGAATGTGTCCTAAGAATGCTTTCTTTAGTCTGCTCCTTCCTAGACACTCTCAACACCTCTTCCCCATAGCCCAGAGGAATCCCCACCATCAACTCTAAGATCCTGCTTCTCATACTCCAGTATCCCACGCAAAACCCGCTTACCTGAGACGAGCAAGAGGGCCATGTTTGAGCAAACTAATTAGGAAGAATGCCTTCAACCCCTTTACCTCTAAGGAGAAAGCACAGGCTACCAGGTCGGATGGGGTGCACACTGTAGACACAGAAGATGGGTTCCAAAAGAATGGGGGGTGCCTTGTGAGTAGACCTCCTCTAGTGTCCCCTGCCACCTTGCGCTGACACTGCTGTCACTTTAACCATTCCCCATTCCCCATCTCACAGTTCTCAATAACCCTTCCAAAAACGTCCTTTTCAATGACACAATATGAAAGCTGTGTGACATGTCAGGCTGCTTATTTCCCCTCTACCTGCAGCAAGTCCTGCACCAGACACGGCCTGGATTTTAATAAGGGGGAGAGCGAGGGGTGAGCAGGGCAACTGGCTGAATTTACTATGGGTCATTTGAAATTTGGAAACCATCTGCACTTACAGGGTTGAATACTTCAGTTAAAACAGAAAAACATGTGATTACAAGGAATTTAATTTAACTGTTCTTTTATGCTGCAGCAGATTTTGGCAAGGGCTGTGGGGGGTTGGGGGGCTCAAATTTGATCTTTAGGAATCTTCAAAGATAACAGTAGAAATTAATTCCTTTTTTTTTCTATCTCTTTATTTTTAACCAAGAAAAGCTTTTCATTTGCAAATAAGGCTTAACAGAGTAACTAAAGCATGAAGTTGCTTTGTTTTTGATCAGTTTTACAAAAGCAGTTGTTTGTATTTTCTTTCTTTGTTTGGTTTTACTACACAGGCTATCTCCAGCTAACCATAAGTACTGCTGATGCTGTCTGACACTAACTCAGTAAGACTGGTGAGGAGTGAGAACACCCTAGTCAACACCATGAGAGCCGATTAAAGTACTTGAGAATGGGCTGAGAGCAAGCACGGTGAGCTCTTCCCAGGGAGAAGTAAGGAACCCGGGTCATAGACTTCATTGCAATGTGAACAAGCAGAAGCAATGAATACATTCCAGAAAAACGTACACGGGCACTGATCATCCACTGAGGGGGTAATGTATATAAAAAAGTAAAATACTATTCCTAATGGAACCCACAAACCATCCCCTCTTCTATTTTGCCTGCTAGAACCCACAAACCATCCCTTCTTCTATTTTGCCTGCTAGAGTCTTGCTTTTTAAGTTACTTCCCTTTCCCTGAAAAAAATAGACACTGTTAATAATATTATCCTGGGAACACTGAAAAGAACAAGAGCATTATACACATAATTTCCAGTCCTGCTTCTGAAAGCAGATTCATTTCATTAAAAGAAGACTTCAGCAAATGCGATCCTCATGGCAGACCCGAGGCACGGTGGGTAAGGCTATAAAGAAAAACAGAGTCATTTCCACGGCGTCCAATCACGGTTAGCAAAAGAACGAAGACATACTCTCAAGTGCTCACTTCTGGCATGATGAGAGCATCTGTCTTACTTTGGGGAGGTGTTATCATTTGAGTTCTATCCTCCAAACCCCCCAAAATAAGCTGAAATACTAACCCCCAGTACCTTAGAACGTGATCCCCTTTGGAAACAACATTTTTAGATGCAGTTAGATGAAGTCATTTATCGGGGTCCTAAGCAACATGGCCCACATATTAATACAAAGGAAAAATTTGTGTGCAAAGATGACAGACAAATGGATCCTCATATACACGGTCACAGACACAAATGCCACATGAACACGGAGGCAGTTCTTTTGGGTACTTCAAGACGCCAAAGAACTCCAAAACTGTCAGCATCCCACTAGACCCAAAGAGAAGGATGAAACTGTGTCTCCCTTCCACCCTTGAGAAAGAGCTAATCCTGCTGGCTCTTGCATCCTGAACCACTGGCGTCTAGAATGGGCCAAGAGCTACACTACTTAAGCTACTCAGTGTGCGACGCTCGGTTGCAAGAGTCCTGAGAAAGGAGCACAATGGAGTCATTATTGTAGCAAGGAGCTGTCTGGATGTATGTTTTCACAGCAATAAAAAGACACAGGAGAAACAACTGTTTGTGGAGGAAAACTATGAGGCTCTGTGCAGAATGGACTGGGTGCGTCAGGTCTCTGGGCTGGGAAATCAATCAAGTGTGCGGCTCACAGGAGGAATGGAGGCAGCAAGGACAAAATGGCGGGGATTCTGCACCTTCCTCCAGAAACTGGCATCGTGCAGGTGTTAATTTGACCAAACTCTACTACAGAGGGGCACTGGGGGGATTGTGAGAAGAATCCATATTCAGTTGCTTTGCCATTAACAGCTTTGGATTCTTGTTTATAATTTCCTTGACTTTAAAAGCATTTTGATTAATGTCCTGGTATCTAAACAGGTTCTGAAAATCTTGTCGCTACTATTCCAAACACTCTCAACAAAGAGTAGAGATGAAATTATTTGAATTACTATTAAATCAAAACATGTTTAAAATATTAATCTATGTGATAGCCATGATATGTATAATCTATGTGATATGATGAGCTGGCGTGTTTGGTCCTCAGCTTCACTCCACTGCCTTCAGCCACCAACCACACGGTCTGCCTTAAGCCTGGCTTAGCTACATGAGGTCACTGTACCTGGCATCCTTTGCTGAATCACAGCAGAACACTAAGATTTTCAAGTTTCTTTCTAAAAACTTTTCTACAAGTAAATATTTGTATTCTCATCTATAAATCAGACTCTCTTGGGCATAATACCACCAGCAGAATTTTCCTAACACCATCAAGGCTGCATCAGTCTTAGGAACACTACCTTCAGGAATGGCAGACGTCTGAATTCAGAAGCCCGAGTTTTATCTCTATTAACAACTGCTTTGTCGGCTTGCTGTAACGAAGTCCATCCGAATCTCCAGTTCACCTTTAAAAATCGCTAAGTAGCATACATGTATAAAGGAGAATAATTTAAATTTTCTCATGTGCGTGTGAGTTTGTGTGTGTATTGTGGTGTGCTATGCATGAGTTCATGGGTGGGGGCACACACATGCACGTGTGCATTTGTGTGCTCCTGTATCTGGAAGCCTGAGGTTGACATTGGGAGTCCTTCTCAATAGCTCTCCATGCTATACTTTGATGCGGGGTCTTTTGATTGAGTCAAGAATTCTCTGGGTTAGCTAATCTAGCCAG
The DNA here is from genome assembly GCA_004026605.1 of Ondatra zibethicus. Lineage (NCBI taxonomy): Eukaryota > Metazoa > Chordata > Mammalia > Rodentia > Cricetidae > Ondatra > Ondatra zibethicus. The sequence goes on from PVIU01002801.1 coordinate 136,144, forward strand.
CTTGCTCCTGAGATCCAGTGTCTGCCCTCTACATAAGAATTGTAGGAGGGGCACTGTGCCCTTGTGGCATTTGAGCCAGTTCTGAAGATCCAAACTCCTCATACTTACATGGCCAACACTTTATCAGAAACTATCTCCTTAGCCAAGACTTCCTTTAGAATGTATCTCTGTTTGTGACACAGTACGATCAGAGTTTCTTCAGAAACCTTTGGGATTTAATCAACAGGATTTTCTTCGAAGGACACACTTACAGTAATCAGGCTCTAAGACGGTCCCCAGTGATTTCTACCTCTTTGTACACCATGGTCTGTGTACTTTGATATCCTCTGCCCACACTAGACCAGGCTTGGTCTCTGACTAGAGAATAAGCTATCACATTTCCAAGATGAGGTTCTAAAAGACCACAGCTTCTATTTGGATTTCTGTCTTTTAATATTTCTCTCAATATCTCTCTCTGTCTCTCCTTCCATTTCTCTCTCTCTCTCCCTCCCTCCCTGCCTCTCTCCCCACCTCTCTCCCTTCCCTTCTCCTCTGTCTGCTCCTTCCTTCCTGTTCTTCCCTTCCCTCCCTGTCACTCTGAAGTCAATCTACTGCCATTCTGAGGACACTCAGAAAGCCTGTGGAGAGACCTAGGTGGTGAGGAACTGAGCATACCAGGGAACACGCACAAGGCAGGCAGACTCACAATAGCTGTGTCCACTGAACCATCTTAGAGATGAGCACTCTGGCCTGGTCATTTGAACTCAGCCTCCTGAGAGCGCCTGAGCCAGAAGTGCCCTGATAGATGCTGGCAGGCTCCTACCCCTTTGAGAGTGAGTCTGTTAGCAGAGGTGGTTTAAAGAAGGGAAGTGTACCATATTAAGCTCTATTGTTGGACTTAGGAAATATATAATCTATAAGATGCAAGAGTGAAGTATGTATGTAAGAAATTTGATCTCCTCCATAATTTTAATACCGATAGTCAAATCAAAACATTTGTATACACTTGCATTTTATAGTAGGCACATTAAATTTTTAAAAATAGTCTATTTTTGTTAGACTTTGGAAACTGCCATTTCTTTATGTTTCTCTAATTATACCTTTTAAAATACACAAACTTTTTCCGGCAGGATAAATTGGCTAGCCACTTACAATAGAGATGTCCATTAAATCTTTAAGGTTTCCTCTATTCATATGGAATCCTAAATACCTTTATTGAAATAGAAATAGCTCATGCTTTATTTAGGGACTATGTAATGAATGGATTGTTTTTAATTTTAAAAAATTGTACTTTTTATCCAAGTGCTGGGGATAAGGCTCAGTCACCGTGTCACATATCTGTGGTCTCAGAACTCAGGACACTGAGGCAGAGGACTGGTGGAACCCAGGCACTCAAGCCTAGCCAGGAGACACTGGGAGAGTTCAACTCAATAGAAATAGTTTTTAAAGTAATGGTTGCCCACACCCTAGCAGATAACCATGAGTCCATAACCACATTGGCAGCTCTGGCTGCAGCGGATTTAACTAAACATATGATGGATGTAGGAGGACGTGAGATATGGAGGGAGATGGGATGGTGGGATGCTGGATGAGGAGGAAGTGTGGAGATGTGGAGGGAGATGGGATGGTGGGATGCTGGATGAGGAGGAAGTGTGGGGATGTGGAGGGAGATGGGACGGTGGGATGCTGGATGAGCAGGTGTGAGGATGACCAGACACATTGTCTATGTGCATGAGATAATTGAAGGACCAAAATTCTGTTTCTTAAAAAATAATGGGCGAAGAGGGAAAATCCAGCACTTTTTCCAGGAAGACGAGGATGCCAGAGTCAGACAGGAAGTGAGGACGTTGAGTTCAGGACACCTGAGTTGCCATCATGGCTAGAAGAAGCTGTGGAATTTTAGCCAATATACTTTCTAGACCTCAGTGTCTACATTTCAAAATGTCCACAATTATCTCTGACTTGAAAGACTAGTTAGGGTTAAAGAGAGAAAGCACTATTATTCTGGGAGCAATCTAACATACAGCAAACACTAAATCAATAAATGTGCATCCATTTTCCGTGTAGCACAAAGTGAAACAAAAACCGGACTATTGTTCTCAGTTGGAGAATATATTGTTTTAAATATTTTGTTCATCTTCTAATTAAAATTTCTGCAAATGTGATCACTTCAGCATTTTCATTTTAGCATCTAGTTCTGGTGGACAAACAAGAGGAATGGCGAGAGCCTATGTTGTTTTGGGGGGGCCTCTTTAGTTTCCTGAACCAGCTCCTAAGGAGGTGTCCTACACTTGGCAGTTGAATTTTTAAAGATTTATTTATTATTATTTTCTGTGTATGTGTATTTTACCTTTATGTATGTCTGTGCAGCATCTGTGTGCATTGCCAGTGGAGGCATGAAGAAGGAATCAGATTCCCTGAGACTGGACATACAGACAGTTGTAGCTATCATGTAGGTGCTGGGAACTGAACCAAGGTCCTCTGCAAGAATGGCCAGTGCTCTTATCCACTGAGCCATCTCTCCAGTCCTTGGAATTTTTGCTTAATATATAACGGCTCCTAGGAGCAGCAGCATCCAGTGGGATATCTCTCTTCTAACTCATTTGCAAACATATTTCTAATTGGGTAACAAAGTGAGAGGTGTCCATATGACTTTTTCATACGTCTTTTCCTTGGGTTAATCCTCCCCTCCCTGCCTTCTAAGCCTCTCCACTTTATTCTTGCTCCGACCTTTCCATCTCCAGTATTCTCCTTCTCTAGCTTCATACCACTTGCTAACCCCCTCCCTGGAGGCATCTCCTCCCCAGATGCCCCCTTTCTAGTTTCCTGTCTGACGCTCATATGTATATGTGTGTGTGTGTGTGTGTGTGTGTGTGTGAGAGAGAGAGAGAGAGAGAGAGAGAGAGAGAGAGAGAGAGAGAGCCTGGGTTACCTCTGTATATATATTTTCAATTCCATTCCATTTACCCACAAATTTCATAATTTCCTTTCTGTAGCTAAGTATCCCATTGTGTATATGTAACACATTTCATTACCCATTTGCTAGTTTATAGGTATTATATCTAGGCTGATTGTGTTTCCTAGCTATTGCAAATGAAGCCACAGCGAACACTGATGAGCAAGTTTCTTTGTAGTATGATACAGAGTCTGATGGGATAAATGCTCAGGAGTGATGTACCTGAGTCATTCACTAGTTCTATTTCTAGCTTTTTGAGGACCCTTAACAATGAGTTCCACAGTGGTTATACCAGTCAACATCCCCACCAATAAGGAATAAGACTGCCCTTTCCTCACAGCCTTGCCAGCATCTGCTGTCATTTGATTATTTTTTTTTAATACTGGTCATCTGACTGGGGATGGCACCATCCACACTGGTTGGAAGATATAGAGAAATCAAGCAGTAACCGAGCAAGAATCTCCCCTCCTACTAGCTGGCTTCCACACAGCTGAAGATTCTACGTGGACTACTGGAGAAAAAAGGGCACCAATGATAAGATCCAGCTGCGACCTCTATGCACTAAAATGCCAACCTTCTTCCAGGTAGTGACTTAATTGTTATGAGGATAATCAGTCCTCTCAGAGTGGATTTGAGGCCCACTTATGAGGGATACAGGTTTGGTACTATAATCCTAGTCAAAAGCCATGGCTGGGGAGAACATGGCTCGAAAGGGAAACTTACTCCTGTTGTTTGGCCAAACTGGCATGGCACCAAACTCCCTTCTAGATATTTATGTTTATACCCATAAACAAATGCCACTCTACGCCTTAATCAGAGAAAGTTCTCTTTGCAGAGAACAGTGAAGAACGCAGAGACTCATGGCTGTTCAAGATGTTAAAAGATGATTGAATTCTCTGTTCTAAACAGGACACTTAAACCACATTCTCTAAGGTTAAAAAAACTGTGGAAGAAGAAGCAGAAAGTATAAGAGCTGGCAAATAAGTATAAAAGCTGCAATATGCTACCTTCAGGGCATGACAAAGCCATTTCAGCCATGATGCCACAGCAGCTACAGTGGCCCGCAACAGGCCAGCATAAGGCTGAACCTGTCCACAGTCAATCACGGATCATTGATGTGCAATGGGGCCCTATCACTCCCTGCTGAAATACTGGTTACTGATGAGTTCTGGTGGAAGGATAGTCATTGTCTTAAGTTGTACACGCACTGAGGAGCCCACCAGTTTCCAATGGATGGTACCAAACCCTTGGGCACACAGACATTCCTGGTTAAAACCACCGAGCCACAAAACATGACCAAAAAAAAAAGACATTAATGTGGAAAAGGGGCCTATAGAGAGGAAGAGAGGCAAGGATGGGAGAAAGACGGGAGAAGTAGAGAGAGAAATCAGAATGTATTACAGATATGTATGAAATGGTCAAATGGTTATAATCAACTAAAAATGGTAGATTTTGAAAAAAGTACTTGGATTTCAGTGAAGGCACCATAATTACTCTTTGAGTATTGTTTTAAGTGGTCTCAAGAAAGAGTCGTGAAAAACTGAGTCTTCTATCAATTAAAACATGGCCTCTCCAGGCTCATTTTCTTTTTCCTGCAACATTATCAAAAGCCTTAAGTCTAAGGTCAGAGTTAACCATGCCATGCACTCAGCACCTCACTTCATACCCAGAGCATGCTGAGGCCCACAGAGCAATGAGTATGCTGGGGCCCACGGAGCAATGAGAGAGAATGCTGGGGCCCACGGAGCAATGAGCATGCTGGAGCCCATGGAGCAATGAGTATGCTGGGGCCCACGGAGCAATGAGCATGCTGGAGCCCATGGAGCAACTCCCCAGGCACCGCTTTTACTGATCATCTGCTAAGTTCGCAAACTAAGCAGGATGGAGTACAAACTTCAAGAACCAAGTGGACATGAACACTGAAGTGCAGAGCCTAACTCCAGGTTCACAGTGGAGCGAGGCACTAACAGCTGCTCGCTCCCCTGGATTAGCCCTCCTGGGTACCATGGCAGTGGAATGTCCTGGGGTTGTACACCCCAGATCAGGGCCACACCATTGGGTCCCCTCGCAGTCAACACTTTGTGCATAAAAGATGACCTTCTCTTGGAAAGCACTCAGGACCCGGATTTGAACCTTCTCTTGTCTATTTTTGCCTATGAGTTGTCTCCTATATCCCAACACATTCTTTTTAGCAACTCTTTATCTCAGTTTAATGTTCTTATTGCTATCTTCTTCCTATCCTGCCCATCTGTATTTAATCTGAAAGCTAATGAGAGCAATCACAACAGTCACAGGAGGGACCCCTTTATGCCATTATTTATTTGTATTCCAAGTTGCTTGTGTTTTAGAGACTGCTTGTATCATTAGAGTCTACATCTGTCTAGACTTTGGGGACCAGCAGTTCTAGGCTATGACAAATGTGTCCCGAAGCACACCTTTAAACAATGTGCAGCTTTTGGCGGAGATGAAAGGTTTCACCTTAGGAGGGAACAGTCCTTTAAATGTGGCATGAGTCCCTGATTGTCCTTCACGTCACGTGGCAGCCATAGCCTACCTCTGAGTACTTCTTTAAAGAAGCCCCGTTATAAAAAAACGGTCCCCTTCTTAAGATAGTCTTTGCCATTTCCTGATGACACTGATTTGTCTGGCTTCTACACGTCTTCTGTTATGACGTGCAGGCAGAAGTCACTCAGCTGTGTGTGCTTGTTTCAAACTTCATGTTCAATAACAAATAATGAAAATCCAGTATCTATGTCTTTCTGTTCAAATCAACCTTAAGCAACTCCACTGCAATACCCTTCTCTCCAGGCAGAGAAACTTCCAAAACTTCCCGTGTCCTCTGCCTCCCTTCAATGCAAGAGTTTCTCACCAATGTCAAAAAGCAACAGCCCATGCAATAAAATATTAGTCAATTCAGTTTCCTTATTTAATTGCCTCTTTGGACTTTAAGCACTAAATGATTGGCACTTGATATTTGTATTTAATTATTTGCTTAGAAGGACTTTCACTTGTATTATACTTGGGAAACAGACATCACCTGCTACTCTGTATTTGAACTTCTGAAACCCTGTCTTTTTCTATGCCACCACAGCAGAACTTTCCAACAGGAATTCAAATAAGGCTGTGACAACAGTCCCCGGCCCCCAAAACAATGCAATTCCTCACCCATGAACAGGGATATGGGGTGTTTCTCACGTAATTACTCACCCATGAACAGGAATATGGGGTGTTTCTCAGAAAGTAACTGCAAGAATCATGTAAAAGAATATGCATAAAACTCTGGTTACATGGCCTGGCAGTGGTGGTGCACGCCTTTAATTCCAGCACTCAGGAGGCAGAAGCAAGCAGATCTCTGTGAGTTCAAGGTCAACCTGGTCAACAGAGTGAGATTCAGGACACGCTCCAAAGGTCAAACAAACAAACAGACAAAAAAAAAAAAAAAACTCTTGAGTCCAGCATCTAAGAAATCACAGTGCATGTGGCATCAAAGAGAGAAATGATGGAGACGGGGAGATTAGAGAGTGGCCAGGAAGCCCTCTCGGTGGAGAATGGGGGGCAGTGGATGTAGATGAAGTGGGGTGGGGGCAGAACCAATGAAGACGGCAGCTCTGCAGCCAATTATAAAGGCACTTTTTATTTGTTTTTCGCCAACACAACTCTTACTAGGTTTTAGAATAGGCTCAGATTTTACTTTCTGGCTTTTCAGCATTTATTTCTGTAATAGAAATTGTCACAAAATATTTTCAAATTTAAAGATGTTTATTTCGAGAAGTGCCATGAAATTACCATTTACGTGGGGAATTAGGAAGAACATGCGGCCCTTAAATACTTGCAGAGGTTGCAGAGCCTGTTGGCATGCACATGCTGGGGAACGGAAGCACACAGCATGACACCGCACTGGTGTCTCCCAGTTAGATGGAGCTGTCCTCTGCATGTCTGCATCTCCAGTCTGTCCCGAGAGGGTCACTCCAAGGCTGTACTTTTAGTCCTCGCTTGTGCCTCAACACACACTGAGCACAGCATCCACGAAATGGGACTTTCATCGCTGACAGGACACGGTTTTGATCTGTGTTCAGACACCCAAACAATACTTAACTCCTCACTCTGAGCCATGGCTGTATTTGATTAATTGGTAAAGTAATGAGGGAAATCCATTTTTATTATTTCTGAGTTAATTAAAGCTATAATCGCATACAGAATAAATACCTCCTCCTTAAAAAAGAAGCCTATAATTTGCCTTTGCATGATGGCACTCTTGGTGGCCTGTGAGAGACAGTCCCCAGCCAGCTCCCTCAGGGCACAGAAGGAGATGCTGGTCTCTAGTTTCCATCTGTATTTGAACTGCGGCTTCTTCTAGTGTCGGCTCGTTTCCCTTTTACTCTTCTGCTACTCTAACAAGTATTCAAGGGCATAAGGTATTCAGGCCAGCAGGAGCCCTGGCTTCTTCCTGGCCAGTATCATACATGTTGCCTCCCTCTTCCCTCTCAAGCCAGCCTATGAGTGGGGAATAACTCTCAGGAATATGTGATGAGAAAAATCTGCATAAATACATAGGGTGATAAAAGGAAAGATGGCCTTCCTTCTACCACGATAATCTATACATCTGACTGTGATCTTCATTATAATCCATAGACTGTCCTTCCTTTTCTAAAGCTCTCTGATCTAAACTTAGAAAACCAGGGAGAGCTATAGGATCTGCCTAATTTTTCTTAAAAAGGAAGGAAGAAAAGAAGGAAGCAAGGAAAGAAGGAAAGGAAAGAAGGAGGAAAAGAAAGAAGGAAAGGGGAGGGGGTAGGGAGGAAAGGAGGGGGAGGGAGGAAAAAAGAAGGAAAGAAGAAAGGAAGTAAAGAAATAAAGAAAGACTAGAAATATAAACTTGCATAAATCGCGTGCATATATGTGCACATGCGTGTTTGTGCATGCATGTGTGTTCTTACATAATGTCTACAAAATGTTTATGCTAGCATACATAAGCTCCCTGATTTCCCCCAGCACATCTCCCCAGAGTACACTTGAATGAATATATATACACACTACCTTTACACTACATGAACACTTATCGTAAGTTTAGCTCGTCAGTTTTTCTCCTCAGTTAGCCTGGAAATGCTCAGAATTTCAACACAAAACATGGATGGATACTATTCTGGGCAATGAACTAAGGACAATGTTTTCAAAACCAGCACCACGTGGTTGCTTGTGGAGCTCATGCTGAAAGGTCTACCCCCTTACTCTCACAGACATAACTGACGCTGTCCCCTGGAACCTTTGACACAGTCCACACAAGGGGCAGAAGATTCCATGAAAGACAAGAAATTTAAACATAGCAAAATGACAATATAGTCAAAGTACAGGTTATTTACTCTTCAAATGTAAACAGTTCTCTATAGGGTTAGTTCTTTCCATTGTCCTCTACTATTATAGTTATACGAGGAGACACTAGAACTTCCAGAAGTCTCCATGGGGCGAAGGAAGCTATTAACACTTCTGGAAACATTGAACTTATTTCTAAGGGAAATAAGTGTTTCCCTCCACCCACAATGTTCATTGTGACCTACCACGAAACTCAGGACTAAAGTATGAGCAGTCCTTAAAATGGAGCTACAGAGTCAGTCTGTGGGTAAGAGAATGACTCAATTCAACACCATTCTGAAATGCTTTTCAGTTTTTAAAATGTATAAGAGACTGGGGAAATGAGAAATAAATATCTGGAATAGGAAAGAAATGTTTACAGTAAGAAACACTCAAAGATAAGTCACAAACAAAGTTCACACAGACAGTGTAAAGAGCAAGATGAAGGGCTTACCACTGTGCCTGACACAAATACCGCAATAAATGATAACTATTCCGATATTATTATTGCACCCAGAAAATATGTATCTGCCTAGGTTTTTCAGGAAGAAAGGCACAATATAGAGATTGTGCCTCAGAAGCAGGGGCATTTCATAGACACGATGAGAGGACTATAGTTGAGGAGCCAGAGAAAACATGGACAAACTAACCAAGGTGCCATCATGCTAATCCTCCTGAGCAAGGAGCACCCATGGTTCCAGGTGTTTCCAAAACACAAACTTTTGTCCATCAGTGTTAACAACAAACGGAATTTCTAACTGTGTTATGGCACAGACTCCAGTTTGAATGTGCATGGGTACATGTAGGAGAACATGTTTTAGATGTGTGTTTCAAAGACTTTGGGTCTATTCCTTCACAAACCAGTTGGAATTTGATTTTAGAACAGCTTGTTTCATCACAAGTAGATTAATAAACCAATAGTAAAATTTTATTGCTAAAACGACTCAAAATGTTTGTTTAAGTCTCTATCTAATGCTTATATGCACAAAAGGTCAAATTTAGTGTCTGCTGTCTCAGCTCTCCAGCACTCAATAGGCTGAAACAGGATCACTCTGCATCTGGGGCCAGCCTGGGGTGCACAAGTTGCAAGCTAGCCCTGGCTAAAGACAATGTCTTGTCTACAAAAACAAACATCTATAGACCATAAACTTTAAAGCAGCAAGCAATGGTCAGAATGAATAGAGAAAACTGAGTGTAATTGAGTTACTGACCTATTCTTTCACCAGAGCTATTAATCATTTTGTTTCTTTTTAAATATTAAGTTCAAACAAGTTTGTCAAGATTTGCCCTGCAACTGCTTGGCCCCAAAGTAATAATAGTCCCCATACCAGTTAATCATGGTGAGGAGCTAAATTTATCACACACATCAAACTCTTACATGAGATTCTTTCTGCACAAAGATTTTGTCACACATTTGTACAGAAGGCCAAGTGATGTCTGAACTATGTTACCAGAGTCCTGGAAAAAATGTCAGCCCTCTTTGCAACCTGTTCTATTTTACATGATTGGATTTTTCAATTTTGGTCTAATCAACTTAAATTATTATAGGTACAATTTTGTGAAATATAAAATTAATGGAATTCAAATTTTATGGAATTATAATTGACTATAAAATGGGTTTAATATGATCCTAATTGGAAACACGGTAGTTCACTGTTCCAGAATTCATCTTTTGGAAGTTAAAAAAAAACCCTATCAATGACATATTTGATCCTAATTGATTTTCTTGACTTTTTGAATAAGAGAGAGTCATCTTGGATCTAAAAGCACTGTCTGTGGTACAGGGCAGAATTTTCTAGGCGTCCGCCTCAGACAGTGTAAACAACTCAAGTTTGAACCTAAAATGCACAGGAATTACTTAGCATGGGGACGGGGACGCCTCTAATTTCCAAATGCTTATTTTTCTCTATTAATTCACTTTGCATCAAAGATCATGGTATAATAGATCTAATCTACATGGGAAATAGAAGAAGACAAGATCTTCTGAGTAAACTGGGAGCATGGGGACCTTGGTAGAGGGTTGAAGGGGAAGGGAGAGGCAAGGAGGAGAGCAGAGAAAAATGTAGAGCTCAATAAAAATCAATAAAAATGGTTTAAATAAAGATCATGGTATATACCAAATGGACCTAGTCACGTTTTGACAGATGTGGGGGATGTGAAGCTGAAGTATAGAAATGGGTAGAATTAAAACTGAAGTTCATTCATTCATTCGTTCACTACCTATGTATCAAGAACAAATCCTTGGGAGATACTAGGAAGCCACAGACAGAGGGACTATAATATCTGCTGACCCTGTACGGGGAGGAAGGAGCAGGATTTGGGGAGAAAAAAAAATAGTATGATACAAAAATGCAATGTGGGTAAATAGGTGGGTAAAGCCCCTGAAGAACAAGTAAAGGAAAAAGAATTCTGAACGGCAGAGGAAACTAGTGTCGCAAAGACACCTTCATCAGACAGGGGCTGCGGCTTACTGCAACCGCCTGCCCTCTGTGACGTCATCTGCAAGTGATACTAACAGAGCTCACCTTATTGGGTGATGGAGGAACTTCAAACAATCCAGTGCAAAGACACGGAACAAACTCCAATCAGGGCTAAGTTTACAGATAAATAGAGAGAACAGGACGAGAGCACGCTTATCAAACAGAGAACTTCCAAAAAGTCCTGAGCGTATGGGTGTTGTTAAATCTTAAACAGCAGTCAGCTGTGGAATCAATATTACAGCACACATGCTTACACAACCTGAAGAAAAAAAATACGTTATCTGGGATCTTGGTCACTTTCTTTCTAGTAGTAGACTTTACACACCATTAAGCTAAAAGAGGCTACAAACTATAGGACTATGGCACCATCAGGTCCTCTCACCCCTCCATAGCTATATCCATAACAGTTCACAATCGCTCATGACAGTCCAACCTGACAAGAGACAAGACTCTCAATTTTCTGCACACCTGTCAGGGAGCACTAACTACACTTTGCTCTACTCCCTATTTAAGGTTGATGGAAGAGAGAGGAGCCTTGGACGATAGAAGTACTATCTCCCTCCAGAGCAGGGGAGATCCATTCACTGCCCATCCTAAGATTCACATGCCCTGAGCTCAGAGTATTTCTGTCAATAAGTTACTTTGTGCACAGGTGGCATGTGACCCTCTTCACATCAGGCTGTGGGGACGGGCTAGGAGGGCTGACTAGAAAGAAGTGCTAATACGCTGGATGCCACTAATTTTATAATAACCTGCCCAGCATCCTTTAAATGGCATCTGGGAGACTCCTTAGCTCACAGATGGAATAAAAATCTTAGACCCTTCACAGTTCTTAACACCAAAATTTTAGCAGAAAAAAAATAGTATCAATATACCATTTGGACAAATGTTCAGATCCCCTGAAGCCCATTCTTCTCTACCCACTAGAACCTTGATGGACTATACTCAGAAGCCCACTTAACCAGGGTGTTGCTCTGAAACATGCTGCTGGAAAAATGGTACTAGACAGTGAGGCATAGTTAGATACATGCCCCTGTGACGGTGTTTAGTAAGTAAAAGAAGCTGTAAAAGGAGGAAGAGTTCAGATCGCGTTCCGCCTAGCCTTGTTTGCTTTACCCCAAGTCTAAATACTTGCTGTGCATTCTTTTTCCTTGAAGAGCGTCACTAGCTCCTATACGCCCAGGAGGAAGTCCTATTGCAGCCGTGACCAGACACTTCGATTCTGATGTCTCCATGGGTCACTCTGTTCTAAATTTCTTGCCAATGTTGTGGGTTTTTTTTTTAATCTATCTACAACTAACTTTTTTTTAAACTATCCTGATAGAAAGAAAATGGTCACCAATGAAAACAGATATAGCATATGTATTTAACTCAGCTCATACTATTTACTCACTTTTTACAAAATGGAAACCTGGTGTATTATGAGACTTATTTTTACAGAGAATCGCATTGAAGAGAAGAATAGCGCATGTATTTGGAAGTGATGCCGACGTGTTCATCGGGACAGAGGCAGGGGCACATTTAATCTTCTGAATGTCCCAGCCATGCAATAGTATGTTCATTATTATGAGTTCCCCTTAAAAAAACGAAATCAAGGTTCACACCTAACTGGAACTGTTCTCATCAGTTCAGCCCCTAGCAAGTGTCAACCTTAGCTGTAGATACAGGGTTTTGATGAGTAAAGAAGAGAGCTAGAGAAGTGTAGGCTTCATCATAATGCTTAAGAATCTTTCCTATTGCTTTTCGAAAAATCTAAGTGTTTCTGTAGAGACAAATACTTCACGCATTCATATATGATTCTATTAACAACAGGGTAGCAAAGAAGCACGCTCTTATTCTACATATTATACATAGAGTAAATACATGCACAGGTGATCTACATATAGAGAGATCAGGCAAATGTGCCGATTACCTCACAGGACTACACATGCACTTCATATTCATTATAATTTGGAATTTTCAAGAAAATAACAAATAAGTGATTGGGTGAATTGATGAGAATGAGGCCCACAGGCTCATACGTTTGACTATCTGGACCCCAGCTGGTGGGACTGTTTCGGAAGGATTGTGTGATGTGGCCTTGTTGGAAGAGGTGTGCCTCTGAGAGCAGGCTTCGAAGTTTCAGAAGACTCTTACCTTCCTGAGTTTGGTCTATCTCTGTCTATCTGTCTTTCTTTCCTCCTCCCTCCTTCCCTCCATCCATCCCTTCCTCCCTCCCCTCTTTCTTTCTTCCCCATCTCCCTCTCTCCCTCTTTCTGTCTCATGGTTGTGTCTCAAGATGTGAGCTCTTAGCTACTATTCCACTGCCATAAGCCCACCATGAAGGCAATGAACTCTAACCCTCTGGAACCACAGCCCCCAATAAACTCTTTCCTCTGCAAGTTGCCTTGATCATGGCATCTTACCACAGCAATAAAAAGTATATACCTTTTAAGAAGTCATTAATCCACTCTAAGTAAAAAGAGCACAGCAATCTTGAAGCCTTAAGTCTGTCCACACTATACTGAATCAATTCCCCTTTATAAGTCAGAAAACATATAGGACACATATAGGAAGTCATTTTTAAAAAACAAAGTTTAAAAGTATAAATAGCAGAGTGCAGGTAGGTTCATTTCTGCATCTATGTTCTAGAAACACAGGAGGTTTTCAGAGATGGTTCATCCCCAAAGCACTCACCTGTCTACCGCAGTGCACTGCCATCTCCCCCTTGGCATGTCACATAATTTTCAAATATTTTCAGGGATTTACTGTCTTGATTAAATTCAGCCAACAAGTGTGTTTCTGTGAAAGTGCTTTGAGTATCCTCTCTAACATGACACCGAGCCTTTGAGCAAAAATGGTCACTTTAAAATACAACTTGATGCATCTATTGCTTCCCATTCGATCCTCTGGATGGGCTCCAAAGAGTCTCTTTTCAAATATGTCTTGAAAGAAGAAAAGTACTCAGCTGTCATATATCTTATGGACAAAAGCTTCCATGGCAAGCATCATATTTGTTCCAAGTTTTTAAATTTTGTTTAATCCAAGTTTCACAAATGAGGAACGTATTTGTAGGTGTTAATGCCATTAGAAGAAGAATCCGCCATGGGCTTCATCTCATTATTTTGCTCTATATGTCCAAGAAGTTTAAAGCACACAGTCAAGCACACAGTGTAGACAGACTTAAGGCTTTATCCTCAGGACCTGCTAGCATCTCAATGTCCAAGTGAAAACGCCAAGACATTGAAAGGCTAAAGGACCAGTGTGGAACTACTTCCTACGAGAATAAAGGAGACCTGCTGCCGAGAGTCTAGCCCTTCTGGGGTCCTGCCGAAGTTTCCAAGCGTCACCAGCCAAAGGACACCTTCATGTTACCCTGACCATCTCAGCACCAGCGGCTTCTCCCTCAATGATGGGCTTATTTCTAAGCAACAGCATTTCCCTAGCTTCTGCCTGATCACTCTTACACACAAAGACTGACATCCTTGGGCTCATCCTGACTTTGGTGCTCACCACTGCTTCTGCCACAGTGTATTTCACAGGCAATTTCAAGCTCCTGCTTCAGCAATGTGATGTAGGATCATAGTTACTGCTCTTCGAATACACAAGTCACGTCAGCTAGAGGATGGTGCCACTGCCACAAGGGGGGGCACTGGGTGGGCACATGAACATGACACAGAAATGGCCTCAGGGAACACCAACATTCTGAAGAGAAAGGCAGAGATGTAGTAAAAAGTCTTTTTTTTTTTTTTTTGGTTAAGAACAACCAACCTTGCTGGTAGTTTTATTAAATTTGAAATTAAAGCTAAAATATGGAGGTACCTAACTTTTACTACTAGAATCCTCCTTACATTAATGGGAAGACACTCATTTTATTTCTTAAATGTTCTAGATTTCCTTACCATAAAACTAAAATTAAAAAAAATAAAAATTTCAAAAGATTAAATCGTAAGGATACAACTGCTGGAGCAGGTTAAGGGAATATGCATCCACAATGTCCAAAGCTATCTGTATTGCTAACTAGAATGCTTGCATATATAATTCCATTATACTTTTATAATTCAGCATTTTGAAAATGCTTTTGAACCATTAATCTATTTTCCTGGTTAAAATTCTTTGAGATGTTCTTAACAAGAGTCTTAGATAATGAATTTGCGCAAACTCTGGAACAATCTTTACAGTATTATCATTCTCATTAATTTTCAGAACTACCCACTGTGTTGAGATGATTGTCATGGGCCTAAGACTTCAATTTGGCTAAATATTTTTGCATATATTTCAACATATAAGTAACTAACAGATGTTTAAATGTTAAGTTCGTATGGAAGCTACAGTAAAATGTGGTTGCTTTAATCTCATGATTACCTTGCCACACTAATTCTTATTTTACTATCTCTATCCCATGTAGGCAATTTCATCTATATTTTGGTCATCAGTGGTTCAGGAATTCCAAAAACCCCTTCAAACATAACATTCTTTGAAACATTGTGAAATCTGAGCCAACTGCACACACAATTTCCGACATCCTGGTATCAGCAGCTTTTAAAAAGAGAAAACGTAGAAACTCAAGAACTGTTTTCTTAAAACATACAAATCGAGAGCATAGCAGTGAGCACTGTCCTTTCTCTTCCCAAGGCCATTTTCTTCCCTTCTTGAAAGAGGGGTTTATTTGTATAGTATTTGGCTTCAGCAACCTAATGTATGATACCACCCTAAGCTGCCAGCCAGAGATGGGTAGGAAGCTCAGAATAATATTCCTTTCTAAGAGTTAATGCACTTGCATCCCACACTTCCAGGCGGCTCCTTTGCTCTTTGCCTCTTGGTTATCTCCCAAGCCTGCTTCCCTTGCCATTGTTTCAGCCGTTAGCATTCACATATCAGAGCACTAAGTATTTCATTACTGGTTTATCTGTCCAGAGGCTTGAGGAGCCGTAACAATTAACCCTCCCTTCACAGTGATTGATACAGGCTTTGCTTTCAATTTGTTCCACTACACAGATCATGAAATTCTGAATGCAATCATCCTCATTGACCTACACTTTCAAACGCACAGCTACAATAAGACGAAAGTAATTATGAAGAGGAACACAGGAGCACAGATATCTGAGACCAAGTCTTTGAAAAATCTGTGAGATGACCTTCTGGCAAAATTGGCAAATTCTTATGCTCAGGAAAACGACAGTTCTGTGTCTCTGTCTAAGGATACACAGGGTAAGCTTGTCAATGGACAGTGTGGAGACAGTACTGGAATGGTATGCACTTGGAAAACTGCAGAAGGCCACTATGAATCTGTCCCAGGCAGAGGTAAACCCCTAAACATCATAGCTTCATTGGTGCGAATTGTCTCAAGCAAACTAAACTTCCTGATTTGTGTTAAAAAAGAAAAGAAAAAGCCTTGCCCACAGCAGAGAATCCCACTGGATCTTCCAGAAAGAGGCAGTGACCTGAACTACCCACTTCCCTCTCCCCTCCCCTTAGATGAAGATTCTCCTTAAGAAATGAATACATTTTTCACAAAGTCTGAAAAATAGCTTCAAATAAATATTAATCTACTGCAATCGATATATATGAGGAATGGAGAGGGGCTGGTAGGACAGTGGTGAGTATAGAACTATATTAAAACAAGGGCCGCTGTTAAAGAAAATCAGGCTGGAAGCGAGGCAGTGGGCCCGAGGCTCTAATCACAGAGCAGAGTGATGGAGATGAAGCAATACTGCATGGATTAGCAATGAATTATTTTGAACCATAATCATATGCCTGCACAGAAGACAGGCAAAAACTAACCATTACTCACAAACTGATCTGCTGATTGAGAGAGAGAAAGAGAGAGAGGTTTATATGCTAAACTAATTCAGAATAATGAAAACCCAAAAACGTGGTTATACCTCAAGCAACATTTTATTTTTAATGTCTGCCACTTACTTCCTAATATGGAGAATTTAGAAGATAAACTGTAAAGTGCTTGCATTCAAATGGGATTAAACCAATCATTTCCTTGAGGATTAGGATGTGATAGATCTCTTCCAGTCCCCTTTCCTTTTTGTGCAATCAAACAATTTACAGATATCTTGCCACTCCCCAAATAAAAAGGGACTGTAAGTATTTAGCTCTGAAGAAGTAATAGCACTCACGGAATTAACTTCAGTGGGAGAATCTGAAAAATTCATATCAAATGAAGATTCGATTGTTAGAACTAATTTTGTTGGGAATGAAAAAAAAATCAGACCCGCTGGTGGCATGAGATTCTTCGGAACAGACTGTTGAAATGAAGAGCACTTTAATCAGTAGAGGAATCCTCACACTCCTAATGTCTTGCTGTGCATTCTGCAGGTTATAGTAGCAGCTGGTTGAGGTCATATATCTTTTGTGAGCATCCCAAAAAGGCTCACTGCCAGACTGTTAAATTATGAATAAGCAATGAACAAAAGAATGCAGATACGGTGGTGACAAGATAATCCGAGCAAATTTATCTATGACAAATTTCACAGGATTAACAAATTACATTTACACAGAACAATAAAAATGCGCAAAAAAATGATGAGCCTACTTTTCCTCACAGCACTAGGAAAACAAAAAAGTCACCAATCCACAGCATATATTTAAATTTAACTCAGTCTAAAGTAAGACATTTATAATTCATTCAGGATATCTTTGCAGCTTCATTGCATTTTAGGTAGGAATAGACAGTCTACTCTATGTATTTTATACCTATTTAATAATGTCAACAGTATTAACATATAACCTGCATATAGCATGTATGAGATCCTGCACAATAAAAATTCCATTCACGTGTTACTAGAACGCATATGTTTTCAGAAGCAGATTCTGAAGAGTAAATTATTTTTATAGGCATAATATGTATATCAACTATGAAAATACCCTATTCCTCGATGTCTATGTTTTTGAGGTCCAAAGACAGCGAGGTTCTGCAAACAGTTTCAATTATTCCAGCTGCCCACACAAACTACAGTAGTCCTTCTGAACAAAGTGCTTCTAGATGAACTTACGAAGCAGCATCTTTTACTGCAGTGTCATAGCCAAAACAAAACGCATATATTGAGGGCGCAAAGTGCACTGGTTTCCTTCGGTTTCACCTACAGTTGACTCGATCCTGTGTTAGCTTTTTCTCCGCAATGTGATCATCTTTTAAAGCTTCTTACAAACCTTACAGTAGATGCGATGCGATCTTACATCGCTCTGGGACCCCAGGAAGGGGTACTGCAATGACATGAGACTACACGGGGAAGCACGTGACACAGAGAGCTGCCACACCTCCACACTGTTTGTTAGATGCCCAAGGCAGGGTCCTTTCATTGTTTGAGCATTAGTGCTTACAGTGGGGTTCTGGAACCGGACTGAATTTCCCTTAAGATGGTCTGACTGCTACTTTGAATTCTGCAGCCTGTAGCTCACTTACACTTCTCATTGATGTCTGCGTTTGATCCTCGATGTTATTGTGTCTCTCTCTAAATGAGTCCCTACCAATATTTTATGAGGCAACGGTTTTGTGTAGACAAATTGCTGACTGTAAAAAGGAATATCTAATAAAGACCAACAAACAAAATACCTGCCTTTATCAACCACAAATACTCAAGCACTGCTTACCTAACCTGCTCAAGTCTTGGTATTTTTGCTACCCAGGTTTAACCCTCTTTGGTTAAAAAGCATTTATCCAGAACTGTAAAGATGAAAGTTTCATGCTTGCCATCGCCACCGTCGATCTAACACACACTCTGCAGGCCTGAAGCCTGATGCTGGAAAGTCTCCTAAACCACAGTGTTACTCCCAGACCGGCCCAAGCCAGACCAGCCGCCTAGATCCCTGGCCTGCAGAGATGTGAGTGTTACAGAGGACAGCCCTTGGTGAAGTTGTTGCTGTGTGTCTGCGTGCCTAAGTGTCTCTGGCTGTGCTTGTGTGTGCACATATGTGCCTGTGTAGCACAAATGTCCCACCAGGCTGGGGAGATGGCTCAGTGGATAAAGCGCTTACAAGTGTGGGGGCCTGAGTTCAGATCCCCAAAATCCACATAAAAGCCTATACCGACCACCTGCCTCTCCTGCTACAAGACAGGAGAATCTCAGGAAGCGTGAAGGCCAGCTCACCGAGGGTGACTAGCAACGAGAGGCCCTGAGTCATATAAGGTGGAAAGTAAGGATGAACATCTTGGGTTAGCCTCTGGCCTTCACATGTACATGCCTACCCTTACATTACAGTAACACAAGTATGTGCACACACATATACACACCCCATATCATTTACAATTCAAAGAAAAAGTAGCCAGGCAGTGGTGGCGTGGCTCACAGTTTTAATCCCAGCACTCACGAGGCAGAGGCAGGCAGATCTCTATGAGTTCAAGGCCAGCCTGGTCTGCAGGGCTACATAGAGAAACCCTGTCTTGAAAAAAAAAATTTAAAGATAAAATAACCTACTAATAATAAACAGAGTTTATTTTAATGAAATGAGTTAGTATATGAAAAGCCCTCAGAACAATACCTGTTTATTTACAGGTTCTTTAAATGCTTGATGACATTATAATCCCTAGCAGAGGCCAATTCAAACAGAAGTTCCTTCTATATTTCAAATAATAATGCCACCAAATACAGCTAAACAGTGAGCCATGTTATTCAGAAAGCTCTGTGTGGCTTCTGACTTCGATGGTTCCTACCAAAGGAACTCTGCCTCTATTTAATTCTTGAGACAAACTCAGACACATGGTGAAGGGCAGCATCATGGGCAGAAGGGAATGGGGCCTGTCTAGCATGAAGCTGATTCCTGTAAAATGAGTCAGCTAAAACTGTGCCGAAAGTATGTGCTGCTGTGGAGTCTGCCCACAAAAGGACTAGACTGCCAAACGGCAAGGAAGGTAGACTTGAAGTCCTGTTGGCTCCTCCCGCTGACCCTATAGACCCTGCATTTCCGCTATTCTCCAAACTCTTAGGGATGGTTCGGGGTACAGTGCGATCATCGTTTTGCCACAGGGGCCTTTTCCCCATTGGCTCAGAAACCCCTAGCTTTAGAAGCTCCAAAGTGGCTCTTCCCAGTGGTCTGATAGCGTATTTCTACAGCACACTGGTCAAGTCTGCATCACAGACAAATCCCGAATTCAATCGCCATTTCTGTCACCTTCCATGGGGGACAGGAAGCTGCTACTTCCTACGCTATATCAATACTCCCTACAAATGGCTGGAAGGAAACTGAAGATAAAAGGTGCTGTGACGTGCAGAACAGGGTCTGACTAGGGACGGTGTCCAGTGATGTTCACTACTGTCCCAAGAACCTATTTCCAAATCTGTCAAAACATCTTTTTTCTGAAAATTGCTATAACCACACTTTTTTACTTATGCATCTTCTTCTTTCCTTCAAGGACATTTCATAGTCATTAATTATTATATTTTCCAAAGTGGATACCTACTATCCCACAAAACTCAACTATGAGGGAGATATGTGAAATTAAAAAACAAATACAGAAGGCCTTGTTTCTCTGAACCCTGCACTACTTACTCTTAGAAAGGCTGTCTTCTAACTAATGTATCCTACGGCTAACATAAGGGCAGGATGTGTTATTTAGCTCCAGCCACCAGGGCCATAGTAGAGACTCAATAAGTAAAGATGGTGAGAGAAGCAGCCAAGACTTGTAGTCTGGGGTCAGGAGCACCGTGGTCCACTGCAATATGGAATCTTCTCCTTCCTCGTGACTTTGTGCGTAAGAGTACATAATGTTCCATTCAGTTTACCAAGAAGCTGTGCCTTACCTATGGATGCAGACAACGAGCCCGAGTGTCCTTCAATGTTGTCACTGCCCCTGGCATTTCAGAGACAGCAGCAATCATTCCAGTCTTAGGAAACCATGTCCTGCTCATGCACTACGCTGTTACTAACATTACTACAGATTATTCTGACTATGTAAGGGTCTATCAAACTTGATAGTGCAAACATCCTGTCCACGCTAATGAGGCCCAGTGCAGTAAAAACACCATTCAGTTACAGTTGGTTTATTACACTGCCCAATAAGAAAGAAAAAGGCCACTATTTACTGTGGCAATGCTAACATCATTAATGCAAACAACTAAATTTTTTCATGAATGTGGAAATTCTTACCTAACTGCAGATTTAAAATTCCAGTACATGCGACCACGAGAGCATTTAAAAGCCAGACAGTAATATTTACCTAACCAATCTATTAAAATTTTCAACATATATTTTATACACATAAGCATGTGTATAAAACACCAGGAGTTACATTCTAAGCCAAATGCTACATAGAACTTTCAAAAATCAACCAAAATAATTAAATGCTACAATGTAGAAAAAAAAGTGGCCATGTAAACAAGGGATTGGGGGCCAGCCACTATATCCTGTGTGCTCAGCAGGATTTAAATTTAGCAGCATTCTGTACAAGAAAGGGTCATAGCAATTTCAGAAAAGTAAAAAATATAGTAAGGTTTACCCTGGGGTCACTATGGGTCAAGATTAGAGCACTTGAGGGTGTTCCTAAGAGAAGGCACTCTGTGTTTTATCCCTATAGATAATCCCACACATGAAGCCCCACCATGCCATAAATGACCACTTCACAGACACGCCTTTATGTCTCCCCTCATGGTGCTTTATAGCACACCACACACACACACACACACACACACACACACACACACACACACACACAATCTCTGGTCACAGAAAACCTCACAGCAGAGCAGGGGCCCTGGGCAGCTGATTCTGATTCCAATAAACAAAACTGCAGCATGCCCGTGGCTTCAGTCTAAGATCTTGCCCAGGGAACCAAAGGGGTCACTGCAGTTTCAGCACTCCCTTAAAACCTCTTTGCTATGAGACCATTACAGCGAAGAAGGATTGCAAGGGCCGATCAAAACTCATATCACTAAATCTATCAAATTGTCCTAATTCGTGGGTTATATTTAAAGGGCAATGTAATCCTGATTTATTGCCACGAAAGATGTTAATTATGCATAACTTCTAGTAAAAAAAAAAAGTCATACTACATGCAATGTGGGGAAAATCACCCCTGTCCATACCCAAAGAATGCACTTGGAGACTTGTAGGACAGTGGGGTTAAACTTTCAACAGTGTCCAGCAAGACAGGGTGTCTGGTGAACAGGCACAGCCGAGGCTACTGCAGCAAGCATCTTACTGTTAGAGTGAAGGCCCTTCCTCTGCCCCCACACTGGCTGACGAGTATGGGGCCTATGATCTTTCTGAACATCATCCATCCTTCACTATTTCCTTCTGAGAAGCTCCTTTTGCTCGCTTCCCCACATTTCTCAACAAAGACGTTCCTGCTTGTTCATCCTTCCCCCAGTATCCTGTTTGCTTAGGGACCTTCCAGATGCATGAACTCTGTCACACCAGCAAGCCATTCCGTAAGTTTGGCTGCTGGTAATTTTCCACTCTGAGCTCAATTTCTAGTTTGAATGAGGTAGCTAGGAGGCTTCTACAAGCAAGTACTGGCTGTTAGGGCAAGGGCTCATGGCTGCCTGCTTATCTGTAACTTGTAAGCCTAAGCCTACTCAAGGCATTTTTGTCTTGAAAATGGACCATCATACATTTTTATTCCCAAACATATGTACATCACATATGATAACATGTATTTTCATGCATGCTATACCTTATTCACAAAATATCACAAATTGGGAAAAATAACACATGCATTTTTATTTTTAAAAAAAGCATTAAATGATGTTGAATTCCAGTTAACTCATTATCTAAAAAATCAGATCAAGTGGATAGCACATTGCATATTTGTAGTGTCTTTGTATCTCTCAGTTCATAAATCAGAAATTGGGAATCAGAAAAGATTCTGTAATGTAGGAAGGTCCTATGTAACACAGGTCTCTGTTGCTCCTGACTCTGGAGCCCCGCCCTCTAATATCCTCTCTGGTGGATCTATGATATGCCTGCCCATGCATTACAGTTCTTGTTGACAGCCTGTTGCCTTGGAAATATTTCATTATTTCAGTTTTTCCATTTGTAGACCCTTGGCCTTGTAATATGAAGGCCATCCTATTTCATATTTTCGATTATCATTTAGGCAATCTTGTGGAGCTATTTATATATATAAGCGAGTGTTAGACAACACATATCATCATTTATCACTGTTTAAGCTAGCGCTGTAGGAATACCTTAAGAAAAGTGCCCACCACCACCTCTACCTTTTAATGCCTTGCAAACCAGCATGGGCACAGCCCATGCTTGACACTTCTCTCTAATTTTCTTGGCTATAGGTCCATAGAGCGGAACAACTCTGCAGCGGTGCTATATAATTTGCAGCCTATTAGAGTTTAAAGAAAATCAAACAAGTGTGTATACACATGGTTTTTAACTTATTCATTCAGGATCCAGAGCCACACTCTCTGGATGTATGATTCAGAGCCCTGTAAGGAGTGCTAAACTGTCACTAAGGACATTAACAAGAACAAGCCTCTCTTCACCGAATGTACAAAAAGAACCTTTGCACACTATTACATGCGGACACCTCATAAATTAATCGGACAAGACAAATGATACTTTTCCCTTAGTTTTGATGGTGGGGGTGTATATCTGAAAAGCAGGTAAGTGCCCATAAATGGCTGTGTGGGGTCAGGAAGTTGGGGACCACTCTTTAGATAAATGGAGCAAAAAAACTTAAAACAGAAAGGTCCACAGAAAAATCATCATTCATCAACATACTTGTGTTCAACTGTTACTGCAGAGAAATAGCAGTTACCAGCCAATTCCGGGGCAGGGGACAAACCACGGTGGAATGACTGACTTAGCTGAAAGCCGGGTCTGTGAAAAACAACTTCTCGCTTCTCATTACAAAATGAAAACAACTTATATATGTGACTTCTACACTTGAACATGTTAAGAGCATTTAAGATTCTGATAACAGAGCGAATCCTTGGGGTACAAAACAACTGTTTGGCTAACGGGCCAAGTTCGTAGTTATTACTGTTTCCAGCAATTTCTCCCTCCCTCCATCCTCTCTTCTATAATGTAGCCTCTGTCTCGGACCCACTTAGTGCTCCTCCCTCTCCTTATAGGTTACAGTCTCTTGGAGCCAACCTTTAAGATGACAGCATCCAAGCTGAACAAGATGCTATTAAAGAACATTAAATTAAATACAGTATATCCTCCTACAACTTCAATCAGAATTTCAGACCAAGTGTTATTTAGTTCAGCTCTCAAGTGGAGCAGAATAACAAATCGCACACTTTGATTTACCTTCCTCGAATGCCAAATGGAGACAGGTGATAAAGAACGCACTCATGCACAGGCTATGAAGTTTCCCCTAGAAATTAATTCTATCTTCAAGATTCCTATCTCAGAGAAATTCCCAAAATGGCACACAAATAGGCCTCTGCAGGAGAGATTACTGGGGCCATCCCAGTGAATGCATTTACTACCAGCAGAAAAGGGACGGAAGTAGCTAGAGGAAAGGGAGAGAGATGAAGGAAGGGAGAGAGGAAAGGAGGAAAGGGGGTGATGGGGAGGCAGGGGGTGCGCCAATTGTAAACTGATTTCTAAAGTATTTATCGCCTTATTAAATAAAAATTCAAAGCTTAGTACAATGCTCTGAGAACAGATTTCTTTATCTGCAAGAGTAAAGTATTTAAGATGTGAATTCTCCATGAGACACAAGTATTAAGTACTAGATGTTCATTTTCATCTATCTTCAGATGTCTGGTTTTCTAGTTTGAAAGTAACCGTTAATGTGCATAGTATTCAATATCTTATAAACTAGATGGCATATGACTCGTTCTCCAGTACATACTTTTCACGGAATGACCTAAGACTTCAGAACCAGTCAACTATGCAACTACTTTTAAAAGCTGCCTCCTTAACCCTGGTCATTGTGTTTGCTGTCTTTTTTTATATGAAGGCAATGCACACCAAAACAAACAGACAAAAAAGAACTACGAAGACGGCAGGTTTTTAAATGAACAGTTGTCTGCGTGTCTTCCCATCTTCCCTTGATATATTAAAGCTGTGCTGTATCAAAAATAAAAGCACCCATGTGATAACTAAGCCTTGCATCTGAGCACTTCTCTCAGCTTCTTTTCAAGTTCTCCTAAGCCTGGGAGGAAAGCCACCGCTTGCTGGGGGGTGGGGGGGCGTGGGGGGTGGAGTTTTGACTATTTGTTTTCTTCTTGAATCAACGGGTAACATTTCATACTTCCTACTGAGGCTTTCCTCTTGGAAATAGAAAGAGATATTCACTTTGCTCAAACCGATATGCTATACGCAATTAATGTCATTAACGCTGTCAATTAATAGCAAATAGGCTTCTAAACAAAGTAGGCTGGATGGGCAGCGGGAGGGAAGCACGTTGGAGCGGGGGGGGGG